>JAXIVJ010007834.1:0-58560 GCA_036785665.1 Chirona hameri
TGCTGTGCGTATGATTGATAATCAACATCGACTTGTCCATACTGATCCAATTTTTCTGCATCTTAAGCTTCTTAAAGTAAAAGATATTGCAAAACAGCAGCTCATCCTACTAATGCACAGAACACTTGTTTCTTACATCCCACCACCGCTCGATTATATGTTTGTTCCCGTTTCCGATTATAAGAACCAACATAAGAACAAGGAACAGGCAACATTTCATTGAGCCATTTACAGGAAAACTTTATCGTACTCGAGTTGCAACTTGGATAGGACCACGGATTTGGAATAACGCCATATCGTCACTATTTACTTTGAATGATGTTAACGACTTATCTAAATTTCGAATGAAGAAAATCACTAAGGAGTTCTTCCTTCAGAATCTTCACTAGTTTCAGTATATTCCCTTAGACCACTGCTCAAATACATAATATGTGAAACATCATAATAGTATACATAATAGTACAAGAACATAATAGTTATATAATTTTTTGATGGTATCATACATATATACGTATACATAGTCTAATAAGTTAGTCACATGCGTTTGCTTTTCATGACTCATATATGTAGGTCATAGGTAGGGTCACCCATCCAATGGCGCTGGCTTCGTGGTCCCTACTTGGCAACAAGCTATGCTTAGTTGAGTGGGGTCCACGAAGCTCTAGCAAGAAATGCTTGAAAATTGACCAGACTTTGCCCTCCGCCCTGTATGACTGATATCCCCTTTACTAACATAGTGAATGCATCCATCCTCATCCTATCCTGGATGAGGATGAGTGAGGATGATATCATGGGACGTAGTTGGGGGGCAGTCAATTTCTGTTTTCAACAATGACTACTTTTCGCCTTCTTTTATATCACCACATCTAACACCCAAACTACCTCTCTTCGTATGCTTTTTTATGTTTGTTTCCATTTCTTAGCTGGGAGTGCCGCGACATTTTCTCTTTTGTTCTCTGGTGTTAACTTAAGGTGTCGTGCGTCTTTGGGATCGAGGGCGGGGGAACTCCTGGTCACCTATTAATGGGTGGCGGTTAGAAGAAGAAAAAAAAACAGGGGGGGGGCGGATTCCGCCCCCCCCCCCCCCCCCCCCCCCCCCACCCCCCGGAGATCTCGAGATCTACCCGTCAGATTTGCAAAGGCGTTTGGTTCCCCTCAACACGATCTACATTTATAAATAATAAACAAATATAAATTTTGGATAGAGGGCATCAGGGGGGCAAAAACTAAAAATTGTAGTTGTAATTTTGATCCAACATAGCTTTCATGTTTATCAACCGATTTGAACACAACTAATAGGATTCGATAGAGTTTGAATTGGAAATTGATATATCACGGTGACGTTTGAAAGTTAAAAAATCATAGGCGTGTGCAGGTCACTCAATATGGGGTGAAGTAAATGCGTAATAAAACCATTTTTTTATGTTGTTTTTTGATAAATGAAATGGTATGTGATTGTGACATTAGAAAAACAGTTATAAATCTTTTTTCCATAGGCGGTAACAGGTTAGTGAAAAACGGAGGTCAAATTGGAAAACAATATTAACCGCAGACAAGTTGCTACCCAGCACTATAAATAAGTTACTGATCGTAGATAGTTCCTTTTTGCATGTTGTAATTCATCATAGGCGTATCCAGGATCCAAACTGGGGCGGCGAAAGACCTTTTGATAAGTATATTATCCGCTATTATGATACTAACTAGTCAACAGTGACTATTTCACTTACAACTTCAATTAACATTGCTTACCCCCCTTTTTACCCTACCTGGACTCGCCTATTATCTTATAAACGTTCGTAGAATAGCCTGTGGTGCGTGTTTCATCCGAAAACGGCAATATGTTATGTCATTGTACGTCCATGCCTCTTTGTTTCCTTGTAGTACTATGACCCCCTTTCTTCCATTCCTGAGCGCGCCTCTGCAAAAAAAAATGGCTTTATTCGCTTTGCTGGCCTCATATGTGCATATATCATTATAAGCTAAACCTCTATTGCGCCGTTATCACTGGCATATCGTCATCACCATGCCAGTCACCCCCCCCCCTTCATGTGCCTGAACACGCCCCTGAAACTCTATATGTAATAAATTATACAAATAATGGAAGCAGAAGCTATCTTTTACATCTTGATAGCTATAAATGCCCTTGCATTGCTCTATTGGCTTCCCGCCAAGCATTGAATACTTCCTGGACTCCCCCCCCCCCTCTTTTCAAGCCCCTGAAACCGCCTCTGCCGTGCAATTTTTATGATATTTCATTAACATCAACTAATTGTCACTTGTTGAAATTACTGTAAATCGATGTAACTCCTTCATACTTGAGGCAGTTAGGAAGAAACCGTGAATATCGCATTTCCGCATTATCGCCAAATGTCGCCTCCGAACCCACCCAAAACTGTGCCCTGGAACCGCCTCTGTTCAAGTTAAGAACTCAAAATGTTGACTCCAATACTACTACGGTGGTGGTGGTGGTGGTGGTGTTGACGGAGACGTGTTGCAATGTGGCCTTGGAGACAGTGATACTGCTAATTACTGTATTATCTTTATTTATGTATGTATTTCCCTAACAACTTACGGCCCCCTATTCCCTGCGGGCGGCCAGATTTACGTTAACCTGCGGGGAAGGCAGATTCTGCCCCCCCCCCCCCCAGAGATCTCGAGAACCACTTGGTCGATTTTGATGGAGAAAACGCCATTCGTTTCGTCATGGCAAAATCTCTCTTTTTGGATCCCGCAATTGTTGTTTTGTTCAAAAATGGGGGGCCAGAGGGCAAAAAATATGCAAATGTTGGGTGTTTTTTGAAAGGTCATTTCGGCCATGTACATCGACCGATTGTCATGCCCTAAACGTTTTTGAGCTTGAGATGTCCTGGTCTTTAATATATCAAAAGACAAACAAAATAAAAATCATAGGCGTATTCAGGGAATGTAAAATGGAATGGAAGGATTTTCTGAGAAGAAAAAAAATGTGCTGTTCGTGATTGTTTGGGACGACATGAACGTCACATGTGGGCATTATATGTTGTAATTGGTTAAATTTAATATATTACGCATAGGTAGACCCAGGAAAAAATGGGGCATCATGCGCGTAACGCTCTTATCATCTTACTAATTTGAAGTTGGACCTAATTTGAGGGTGCATAATGCCTCCCATATTTTTATCCTGAGTGCGCCTCTGCCCCAAAAATATGTATAATCCCAGTACCTATGATACGTATTGCATTGAAATTGTTTCTGACGCATTTATTGCACTGCAAACCACGAATGAAGTATGCGCCGCAAAACCGCATTCGTAACACCCTCCCCAAAACAGGAACCTGGAACCACCTCTGCTGGACTTATTTGTTCAAAACTTTGACACAACACGCGCCATTCAATTTTGGGAAAAGTCACAAAGTTTCAGGGCGCTAGGTCTAACGGTTTAGAAGCGGCAAGTGAAAAACCACCCGGAGGGGCTGAATCTGCCCCCCGCAGGGAATAGGGTTAACTACCAACACCTGACACTACATTATTGAATTGCAAAACATACACATTATTGTATACATACATACAAAGCATATCAAACAAAGTTTATCCTAATGGGTGCAAATAAGGCACGGATACGAATATTTATCCATCCATGAAGCACATATTGAACTAACACTCCGCGGTGCACAGCCCCCTTAACCCTATTTGTAACGGGGGGCGGATTCCGCCCCCCCCCCCCCTCCTCATGTTTTTCGCAGATATCTCCCGAACGGCTGGGATTAGGCCCATGAAATTTTAAGACTTTGCATATAATTGAATACCGCATTTGGAGTCAAAATTTTGAGTTCTTAACCTGAACAGAGGCGGTTCCAGGGTACAGTTTTGGGTAGGTTCGGAGGCGATTTTTTGGCGATAATACGGAAATGCGATCTTCACGGTTTCTTCCTAACTGCCTCAAGTATGAAAGAGTTACATCGGTTTACGGTGATTGCAACAAGTGCAAATTAGTTGATGTTAATGAAATATCATAAAAATTGCATGGCAGAGGCGGTTTCAGGGGCTTGAAAAGGGGGGGTGGTTCCAGGAAGTATTCAATGCTTGGCGGGAATCCAATAGAGCGATGTAAGGGGCATTTATAGCTATCAAGATGTAAAAGGTAGCTTCTGCTTCCATTATTTGCATAATTTATTACATATAGAGTTTCAGGGGCGTGTTCAGGCACATGAAAAGGGGGCGACTGGCATGGTGATGACGATATGCCAGCGATAACGGCGCAATAGACGTTTAGCTTATAATGATATATGCACATATGAAGCCAGAAAAGGGAATAAAGTCATTTTTTTGCAGAGGCGCGCTCAGGAATGGAAGAAAGGGTGTCATATTATTGCAAGGAATCTAAGAGGCATGGGCGTACAATGACATACAATACTGCAGTTTTCGGATGAAACACGCACCACAGGCTACTCTACGAACGATTATAAGATAATAGGCGAGTCCAGGTAGGGTAAAAAGGGGGGTAAGCAATTTTAATTGAAGTTGTAAGTGAAATAGTCACTGTTGACTAGTTAGTATCATAATAGCGGATAATATACTTATCAAAAGGTCTTTCGCCGCCCCAGTTTGGATCCTGGATACGCCTATGATGAAGTACAATACGCAAAAATAACTATCTACGATCAGTAACATATGTATAGTGCTGAGTAGCAACTTCTCTGCGGTTAATATTTTTCCCCAATTTGACCTCCTTTTTTGACTAACCTGGTACCGTCTATGGCAAAAAAAATATGATTTGGAACTGTTTTGTCTAATGTCACAATCACATACGATTTCATTTATCAAAAACAAACTTTATTACGCATTTACTTCACCCCCATATTGAGTGACCTGCACACGCCTATGATTTTTGAATTTGCAAACGTCACCGTCATATATCAATTTCTAATTCAATCTCTATCGATTCCTATTAGTTGTGTTAAAATCGGTCGATAAACATGAAAGCTATGTTGGATCAAAAATACCACTAAAATTTTTAGTTTTTGCCCCCCTGTTGCCCCCCTATCCAAATATTAGATTTTTTTATTATTCAGAAATGTAGATCGTGTTGAGGGGGACCAAACACCGTTTCATTTTCGAAAATCGGACGGGTAGATCTCGAGATCTCCGGGGGGCGGAATCCGCCCCCCCCCCCCGCCCCTGTTACAAATAGGGGTAGCCAGGAGCCTGTTACAAATAAGGTTGAAGGAAATAGTTCACCTTGGAAAAGTTTTACCCAACACGATTTGATTACATTGTTTAATACAATCTCTTTTGATATTGTCAAAAATTGTCTTATATCGCGCCGATTCAGGACAGAAGGCCGTAAATTTGCATTGTTTATCAAAACTATATGCATACTCTCTGAGTCAGAGTCCTGACGTCACGCGAATGTAAAAAATGGTTCAGCCAATCAGATTCGAAAGTAGTCGCGTAAAGATAGACTCGCATTGGAGATGTGCCAACCGGCGGCCAGCGATTCGCTTACTAGCACCAGCTGCAAGCTGATTGGCTGATGGTATAGCCTCTGCCCGGGCTAGAACCAGTACAACATTATTTCGCCAGCACCGCATTCCTTCGCCAAAAACTCAAATATATTCGGCTGGAGAGTCTTTTCAGTCAATACAACCTGCAGATAGGGGTTTCCCAACACGGGCTACAAAACTGCTATCTCAGTTTAAAACTAATGTTGAAGGTGAACTTTTTCCTTTAAAACTACAATCACACGGAAGGTCAAAACGTCACAGCTTTCACAACAGGCTGGATACCCGAAAACAAAATCGGCACAATAGAGGCGACCCATATAAATACATGTTGGTATATATAATATAAATATAAAGATATAAAGACATGTGAAAATATTCGGCACAATAGAGGCGACCCATATAAAGACATGTTGGTATATATAATTTAAATATAAAGATATAAAGACATGTGCAAATATTCGGCAAAATAGAGGCGACCCATATAAAGACATGTTGGTATGTATAATATAAATATAAAGATATAAAGACATGTGCAAATATTCGGCACAATAGAGGCGACCCATATAAAGACATGTTGGTATGTATAATATAAATATAAAGATATAAAGACATGTGCAAATATTCGGCACAATAGAGGCGACCCATATAAAGACATGTTGGTATGTATAATATAAATATAAAGATATAAAGACATGTGAAAATATTCGGCACAATAGAGGCGACCCATATAAAGACATGTTGGTATGTATAATATAAATATAAAGATATAAAGACATGTGCAAATATTCGGCACAATAGAGGCGACCCATATAAAGACATGTTGGTATGTATAATATAAATATAAAGATATAAAGACATGTGCAAATATTCGGCACAATAGAGGCGACCCATATAAAGACATGTTGGTATGTATAATATAAATATAAAGATATAAAGACATGTGCAAATATTCGGCACAATAGAGGCGACCCATATAAAGACATGTTGGTATGTATAATATAAATATAAAGATATAAAGACATGTGAAAATATTCGGCACAATAGAGGCGACCCATATAAAGACATGTTGGTATGTATAATATAAATATAAAGATATAAAGACATGTGCAAATATTCGGCACAATAGAGGCGACCCATATAAAGACATGTTGGTATGTATAATATAAATATAAAGATATAAAGACATGTGCAAATATTCGGCACAATAGAGGCGACCCATATAAAGACATGTTGGTATGTATAATATAAATATAAAGATATAAAGACATGTGCAAATATTCGGCACAATAGAGGCGACCCATATAAAGACATGTTGGTATGTATAATATAAATATAAAGATATAAAGACATGTGCAAATATTCGGCACAATAGAGGCGACCCATATAAAGACATGTTGGTATATATAATATAAAGATATAAAGACATGTGCAAATATTCGGCACAATAGAGGCGACCCATATAAAGACATGTGCCGCCGCCGACGGCAGGCGATGCTGTCAGGGCGAGGCAGCACGATACAGGGACCTGCTTTTTATCTTGAAACTCGAAGGTCTGAATCTTGAAACTCGAAGGTCGAAGGTCTTGATCTTGAAACTCGAAGGTCATTATGCATGGCACAATACATCAACATCCTCTTCCTCCTCCTTCTCCTCATCATCATCATCATCCTTATCACAATCATCATCATCATCATTATCATCATCATCATTATCATCATCATCATTATCATCATCATCATTATCATCATCATCATTATCATCATCATCACTTATCAACATCAAGATCGTTATCATCAACATCAACATCAACATCCATCGTTACCACCATCTTCCCCCTATTTCAGTTCCGCTGTGTCGCGACAGTGATCGATACCAGGACGGTCATCCCGGCAGGCAGTCAGTGCGGCATTCCAGCACAGGCCGACCAGACATGGTGTCGTACCAGGCGGTCATCCCGACAGGCAGTGGGACATTCCAGCACAGACCGACCAGACATGGTGTCGTACCAGGCGGTCATCCCGACAGGCAGTGGGACATTCCAGCACAGACCGACCAGACATGGTGTCGTACCAGGCGGTCATCCCGGCAGGCAGTGGGACATTCAAGCACAGACCGACCAGACATGGTGTCGTACCAGGCGGTCATCCCGGCAGGCAGTCAGTGAGGCATTCCAGCACAGACTGACCAGATACTGGGTCCACTTAACACCCGCATGCCACGGATTTTGATGAAATCCTCCTCATATGGGTAATCGGTCAGGCTGATCACGGCTGTCATATTTACTTTTGCCCGTTGTTGGCGATTTAAGGTTAAAGCCTCCGGCATTTTGGTGATACACACCTATATTCCTCTTTTCAAGGGATATTTCATCCTTATGACGCGCAGTGAGTGCATTGAATTATGCAGCAATTTATTATTAATGGTTCATTAAATGACTGAGGCCCTCTCAAGCCGACAAGGGGTCCCGCAGGCCGACAAAGAGACTTTCAGGCCGAACAAAAGCGCCTCAGGCCGACCAAGGACCCCCTCAAGACGGCCGAGGTTCCCTCAAGCCGATCGAGGGTCTCTAAAGTTGACCTCAGGCCCCTCAGGCCGACCAAGGGACCCTCAAGACGACCCAGCCGCCCCCCTTATAGTCGATCGAGGGTTTGCAGGCCAATCAGGCCGATAGATGCCCCCTCAGGCCGGCAGGGAAACCCTCAGGCCAAACAATGTCTCCTTGGGCCGACTGGAACCCCATCGGTTGGACGAAAGACTCCCTCAAGTCGGCGGAGTGCCCCCTCAGGTCAACCGAGCTCCCCTCCAGGCCCAACGAGGCTCGCTCATGTTGACCGAGGGCTCATCAAGTCAACCAAGGACCCCTCAGGCCGACCTCGGTTAACCTCCTGGAAGAGCCATGGACCCCTAGCCCCCCCCCCCCCCGGCCACGATGACCCGATGCCCTTTGATGGCACGATCCCCTCGATGTTCCTCCGTATCAAACTATTATTTAAGCACGGATGTTGGATATTTAGTATTTAGTATATTGCAATTTGCAATACCAGAGAGCAAAAAAGCTGCATAAACGAAAAAGCTGCCTTATTTCAGGCAAGCAATAAATTTACAACAAATTCCATTGAACACCATTTAAATAGAGCACTCCGATCGCTAATTCGTCATGCTCCCGGCCTCCTATTCGCTAATCTGAACGTTTGAACCTTGTATCTACGGACTTGTTAGCAGACTAGAGAATTCATGCTACCAACTTACCCATTATTATCATAATCGAAAAGCAGTCGCAGATGGAATCACAATGCTCGTATACTTCTAAGATGGAATACTCCTAAGATGGAATCACATCTTGATATGATGAAATACGAAACATTAAAAACAGGACAATCTGTACGGAGGGTAGTCCTTGAAATTTTAGAGGGGCACCAATTTGGAAAACATTGGGGGGCGGAGCACCATTGGGGGGCTCAGCTCAGCATTGAGGGAGGGGGGGCTCGGGCCCTCCCAAAGAGATATAAAGTTCCACCCCTGCCTCCCAGCCATCTATACCATGTTGCATCCTGCTGCGGGAAGTGAAATAAAAATCGGCAGCTCTACTCTAGCGGGTACTTCAGTGTGAATGTTGGTCACTGGTGGCGCCTCTGATTGCACCACGCAATGTCATCCACTCCTACCTGACGGAGAGGAAAACCAACTACTATTTGTTTTATAGTTATTTGTTTTTTTTGGAAATTCATCTTCAAATTTTGTTTTAAAAGTATCCAAATTAGTACTTTCTTTAGTATAAGTAAGATTTTCACTTCTCCTTCACTAGAATACCAATACATCCGGTATGAATGTTTATTACGTATTACGTAGAAAACATACCTCTTCGTGCTATTTGATTCTGATAGAAAGAAAACTGAAATTAATTTAGGCATAAGTTGCAATGTTGACTTCATACCTCTGGTTTAACTATCAAATTGAGATATTTATTTTTATGACGTAATAATTTGAACTATATATTCCGCCGCATTTTCTTTCTGCGTCACGTTTGTAGACAATATGATAACTGCCCATTCTTCATTTGTTGATATCGGCTGAGCATACAGCGTGTGTGGTATTTTTTTTTTTGTGGTACGTTTGGGAGAGCTGCACGGTCCTGCTTTTGCAAATATTGAAATATCTGTGCCTACGATTGTAACTTTCGGAAAGAGTCAACATGAAGCCGCTAATGTTGCACGGTCACGAGCGTTCTATAACGCAAGTGAGGTATAATCGCGACGGTGACCTGCTGTTTACGTCATCAAAAGACAGCATGCCGAATGTCTGGTGGTCGATCAATGGAGAGAGACTGGGCACATTTGAGGGTCACAAAGGAGCAGTCTGGTGTTTTGATGTCAACTGGGACTCCACTAGATTCGTGTCTGGAGCTGCTGACTTCACCATGAGGATCTGGGATATTGAAACTGGCAAACAGCTGGGAGAAGCAGCTAGCAAATCTTCTGTACGAACAAGTGCATTCAGCTACAGTGGCAAGATGATTGCCTACACCACTGACAAGGCAATGGGGAATCCGTGTGAGATCTTTGTTATGGACAGCCGCACTTCTGATGGTTTCAATTCTGCTGATCCCATTGTCAAGATCCCCATCACCGCCGGCCCCAAGGTGACGTCCATGCTCTGGGGACCTCTCGACGAGTACCTGGTCACTGGACACGAAACTGGTGAGGTGGTGCAGTGGGACCTGAGGAGCGGCAAGACTGAAGGCAAGAAGACCATCATGACCCATGAGCACACTGGGTCGATCAATGACATGCAGTTGAACCACGACGGCCACATGTTCATCACAGCATCCAAGGACCACTCATCCAAGCTGTTTGACATGGCAACTCTGGAGTCTATGAAGACCTTCAAGACTGAGCGGCCAGTGAACAGTGCTTCCATCAGCCCGATCCGGGATCACATCGTCCTGGGCGGAGGCCAGGATGCCATGGATGTGACAACCACATCGTCGAGACATGGCAAGTTTGAGGCTCGTTTCTTCCACTTGATCCTCGAGGAGGAGTTTGGACGGGTGAAGGGCCACTTCGGTCCCATCAACTCTATGATGTTCCACCCTGACGGCAAGAGCTTCGCATCCGGAGGAGAGGACGGCTACATCCGCTTACAGGAGTTTGATCCTGCATACTTTGATTTCAGGTTTGACTACTAGGGCCTGGTGTTAGCTTTTATGTGAATGGTGTTGGTGGGTGTGGTTGCGACATGTTAATTGTGGTCCTATTCATGGCGGGGTCATGGCACATCAGAACTCTCTGTACTTGTCCAGAGTTGTTGATTTGTGTGGAAGGGGATGGCCTGGTGTCTCATCAAGTCATCCCCTTCCAGAAGAAACACTCCTCGGCTGACGAGAGTAATGTCTGACTTGTGTATCCGGCTGTAGAGGGATCTGTGATGTCAATCTGTTCTACTGATTTGATTATGTTGCACCACTTCTGGTGGCTGTATGCGTCTGGAATTTCCCTCCAGATGTGGCTAGCAAACCTACCAGTTGAAATTATTGAAAGGCATACATTTGTGAAATGTTTTTGGCAATGCTGAGTTGATAATAGCAAATACATTTGCTGGACACATTTGCTTTTTTCCTTGACATCAGTGGCTGGTTGATGATGTGTTACCAGATATTATACAATTCCTTGTATTACTCCTTGGCTGGATGACTGCCTAGACATCTGCTGGCATAAAATGCACTGTTTGGTTTTACGAGAACACCACGTAGGTATGGCGGCCACCTCTATATAACACACCTGAACTCATACATGTGCAGACATCTGGCAGTCTTGCCAGGTTAATATGTTGCCACCAGTGCTATATAGCTCTGATTACTACCATCAGCAGATACCAGCATTGGTGAGCAGATAACAGCATTGGTCAGCAGATCAGTCACTGGGCTGTCTGTCAGGCTATGTGACTGACTGGATGACTGGCTGAATGACTGGCTAGATGACTGTCTGGATGACTGGCTAGATGACTGACTGGATGGCTGACTGGATGACTGCCTAGATGGATTACTCAGGATGACTGCCTAGATGGATGACTCAGGATGACTGCCTAGATGGATGACTCAGGATGACTGCCTAGATGACTGGCTATATGACTGACTAGATGACTGACTGGATGACTGGCTATATGACTGACTAGATGACTGTCTAGATGACTGACTGGATGACTTTCAGGATGACTGGCTGGATGACTGACTGGATGGATGACTCAGGATGACTGTCTAGATGGATGACTCTGGATGACTGTCTAGATGACTGACTGGATGACTTTCAGGATGACTGACTGGATGACTTTCAGGATGACTGACTGGATGACTTTCAGGATGACTGACTGGATGACTTTCAGGATGACTGGCTATATGACTGACTGGATGACTTTCAGGATGACTGACTGGATGACTGACTGGACGACTGGCTAGATGACTGACTGGATGACTCAGGATGACTGGCTATATGACTGACTAGATGACTGACTGGATGACTGGCTAGATGACTGACTGGATGACTGGCTAGATAACTGGCTGGATGACTGACTAGATGACTGACTGGATGACTGCCTAGATGGATGCCTCAGGATGACTGTCTAGATGACTGACTGGATGACTGTCTAGATGACTGACTGGATGACTGTCTAGATGACTGACTGGATGACTGTCTAGATGACTGACTGGATGACTGTCTAGATGACTGACTGGATGACTGTCTAGATGACTGACTGGATGACTGTCTAGATGACTGGCTGGATGATGGGCTATATGACTGACTAGATGACTGGCTGGATGACTGGCTGGATGACTGGCTAGATGGATGACTCAGGATGACTGGCTAGATGGATGACTCAGAATGACTGACTAGATGACTGACTGGATGACTTTCAGGATGACTCAGGATGACTGGCTGGATGACTGACTGGATGACTGGATGGATGACTGACTGGATGACTGGCTGGATGACTTTCAGGATGACTGTCTAGATGACTGGCTAGATGACTGACTGGATGACTGGCTGGATGACTAACTGGATGACTGGCTGGATGACTGTCTAGATGACTGACTGGATGACTTTCAGGATGACTGACTGGATGACTTTCAGGATGACTGACTGGATGACTTTCAGGATGACTGACTGAATGACTGACTGGACGACTGGCTAGATGACTGACTGGATGACTCAGGATGACTGGCTATATGACTGACTAGATGACTGTCTAGATGACTGACTGGATGACTGGATGACTGACTGGATGACTGGATGACTGACTGGATGACTGGCTAGATAACTGGCTGGATGACTGACTAGATGACTGACTGGATGACTGCCTAGATGGATGCCTCAGGATGACTGTCTAGATGACTGACTGGATGACTGTATAGATGACTGACTGGATGACTGTCTAGATGACTGGCTGGATGATGGGCTATATGACTGACTAGATGACTTGCTGGATGACTGGCTAGATGGATGACTGGCTAGATGGATGACTCAGGATGACTGGCTGGATGACTGGCTAGATGGATGACTCAGGATGACTGGCTAGATGGATGACTCAGGATGACTGGCTAGATGGATGACTCAGAATGACTGTCTAGATGACTGACTAGATGACTGACTGGATGACTTTCAGGATGACTGACTGAATGACTCAGGATGACTGGCTGGATGACTGTCTAGATGACTGGCTGGATGACTGTCTAGATGACTGGCTGGATGACTGGCTGGATGACTGGCTAGATGACTGGCTGGATGACTTTCAGGATGACTGGCTGGATGACTGACTGGATGACTGGCTGGATGACTGACTGGATGACTGGCTGGATGACTTTCAGGATGACTGTCTAGATGACTGGCTAGATGACTGACTGGATGACTGGCTGGATGACTAACTGGATGACTGGCTGGATGACTGGTTAGATTACTGGTGACATTTTGTCCGAATCCGCGCCTCTTTCGTTTGGCCAGTGCTATCGCGTATGGTACGGCGAAAATGCAGACCAATGACATGTCTACCGATTCGTCGTGCTCTGCAGGACAAGGTCTCATAGAATGCAAAGCCATTATGAGATGGTTTGGGTGGTTGCACGTCCGCACCAAAGCCAAGCACTCCCGGTGTCGGCACTTTAACGGCGCACTCCCGCCGGCGCCTCACGCACAGAATCGCCCCTCGCAACACGCGAGCTGAGCACTGCGCGCCGCCGACCCGGCTTACGGAGTGGGCTCGGCCAGTCACGGACAAACTGTGCATCGCATGTTGAAAAACCTAGCTCTGTCCAATAGCCCAGCTATCCAAGGAGATCGTGACAAATTTCCAGCCACCTCCGATCCCTACAAACGGTACTTTTTGACAATTATAGGTATGCACCATATTTGCCAAACGTAGCCTCTGACCGGGACTCGCTTGACTGGCTGCGCCGGCCCGGCTCGGCCATCTTCGAGTCTACACCATGTGACGTCAGGCCACGACGCGGCCGGTCAGGGTCAGGTCATGACCGGCGGCAACCGCGCCGTGGCCTCT
Source organism: Chirona hameri (assembly GCA_036785665.1). Classification (NCBI taxonomy): domain Eukaryota; kingdom Metazoa; phylum Arthropoda; class Thecostraca; order Balanomorpha; family Balanidae; genus Chirona; species Chirona hameri. Next base: position 14,028 of record JAXIVJ010007834.1, read on the forward strand.
GAAGTCTCATCGTATACAGACTCGGAAGTTGGCCAAGCCGGGCCGGCGCAGCCAGTCAATCCAGTCTTGGTCAGAGGCTACGTTTGGCAAATATGGTGCATACCTATAATTGTCAAAAAGTACCGTTTGTAGGGATCGGAGGTGGCAGGAAATTTGTCACGATCTCCTTGGATAGCTGGGCTATTGGACAGAGCTAGGTTTTTCAACATGCGATGCACAGTTTGTCCGTGACTGGCCGAGCCCACTCCGTAAGCCGGGTCGGCGGCGCGCAGTGCTCAGCTCGCGTGTTGCGAGGGGCGATTCTGTGCGTGAGGCGCCGTTATAGTGCCGACACCGGGAGCGCTTGGCTTTGGTGCGGACGTGCAACCACCCAAACCATCTCATAATGGCTTTGCATTCTATGAGGCTTTGCATTCTATGAGACCTTGTCCTGCAGAGCACGACGAATCGGTAGACATGTCATTGGTCTGCATTTTCGCCTTACCATACGCGATAGCCCTGGCCAAACGAAAGGGGCGCGATTTCGGACAAAATGTACATTTAAAGGGAATAGTCCACTTTTAACATGGGGTTGTGAACTTGATAACCGATTTGTAGAGCAGATCCCAAAATGTGTTGCGAAAAAATTGCCTAGCTACGCTAAGTAATTTCGACAGGACTACATAGTGGGCCCCTTTAAGAAGACTCTGTTTCGGGGCACGAAAGGCTGCCCCGTGCCCCGAAACAGAGTCTTCTAAAAGGGGCCCACTAGTCCTGTGTTGAAATTACCTTCTTAGCGTGGCGAGGTAATTCTGTCACCACAACCCATTTTTCGATTTGCTCTACAAATCTGCTATCTCAGTTCAAAACCCCAAAAGGTGATTTGCAACAATGTTCATGTATTTAATTGTATTTTAGTATTGTAGTTTGTATTTAGTTGTATTTTAGTATTGTATTTTGTATTTAATTGTAGTAAATATTTTTATTTGTCCATCCGTGCAAGCACAGTTCTTTCATGACAATTAAGCACAATGATCTATTCCCTTTAAAAAGGCGCTCGATGGATTTTTGAAAAAAATGTACATCGCTGGATTTCGCGTGAGCTCAGCTTTCGAATGGTGCATCTCACGTAGTTTGAACTTGACACCTCCGAACCCTTCCAACGAACCGTAGATTACACGCTCTGGATCATGGTATGAGGAGCAGAAGAGACAGAGGTGCAATTGGAATGTGAGATAATCCGTGCTGTGAACGAGCCAAATACCCAGTTAAAATGGCTTATTTTGACGTGGCTGCAAGTTTCATTTGACTAAATCCTGCCCTCTTAGATTTAAGCTGATTATGGATGCATATTGTCTGATGCAACTTTACTCACTTGAGTGTTTGTGCCTAGATTAACTAACCACAAACAAGCTCAGACTGGTTATTGATTCGACTCTGATTGAATCGATTGGAATCGTTCAATCAAAATCCCTTGAATCAAAGAAGAATCGATTCATCACCGGATTTTTGTGTTCATGAATCATGATTGAATCGAAATTTGTCTAGAAACAAGGATGATTGAATCAAAAGGACTGTTTAATGCTATTTCAATGGTGAGTCAAACGTGATTTGATACAAAATGTTTTGAGCCTTTGAATCGGAAAGAATCATTTCCCAAAATGGTTATCCATGAATCAAACGGTGACTGAATCATTCATATTCCAAAATGAATCGTGATTGAATCCTTCCAAAAGAGGTGAATCAATAACCAGTCTGAATTTACAAGCTTAAACTAGTTTCCAATGTAGATGGATTGGGGAACCAGATCAATGAAGACAGATTGACTGGTCACGCTAGCTTAATTATTCCTAACTTGCTTGTAAAAGTAAGCCAGTCTGAACGAATATAAACTTGCAAGAGTATGTGTGATTGACTGACGCCTATTAAGTCGTCATTTTGCCAGTTAAATCGTGTTGCAACTAGTGCGGCAAAGACGATGTGTGATGTCTGGAATTGCCAGATAAAAACAGGTCTGTGTTTGTATTTGAGTTCCCGTCAGACTTGTTAAAATTAATTTAACGGACTCCAACTATGCCCGTCTTGTTGGCAACCCTTCGGATCCTGATAGCGATTGGTGCTCGCTGTTGCCCCGTACTCGGAACCCTTCGGATCCTGATAGCGATTGGTGCTCGCTGCTCGCTCCTGCCCCGCCCTCTAGAGCATAAATACAAGTTTGCTGCGTAAGTTGGATATAGGTACTCTGGGGACTAGAACATACCAAACACACTAGGTAGGAATGAACTAGTTATATAATGACTTGGTACTGCAGTGAAACGTTCCCAGTTGTATTGGGTCTGGGCCCTGGAAACGTTCTAAACGGTAGATAGTACCAAGTTTGTGCACCAAAATTACATCTCAGCTGAAGTTTGGTACAACAAGAAGCTCGGACCGTTAACGGGACCCGAAGGGCTGCTGGAATAAGTCAAATCTGTTGATTCAAATCGTAAAAGCCTGTTTCCTATATGCCTACTCTTCTGACATCTCGCTTGGTACTAGAGGTGCTGACAATCCTAAATTTTTGGTCACAGCCTAGTCACGGCCACGGCATGAGCTGGCCAGTCACAACTTTAGTCACGGTGCTGCAATGATAACCCTATGACGCTAGCCTGGCCAGTCACAGCTTCAGTCAAGGCCGTGACCAGTTCTGGTCCCAGCGCTGGGACGCTGGGACCAGAATCTTGCATCTCTACTTGCTACGCATCTGCTACTCAATTCATCCCTCGCGGTCCCGGCCACGAGAGGCATCAGAACAGTGAGGAGTGTATAGATGGCAGCACCTGCCCTCGTGTAGGTGGCAGCACCTACGTGACAAAGCTTGGAGAGCCCGTAAAACTGAAAACAGCGAGTAGAAACGCCACATCCTTGTAGTTGTATCCATGGGTGGTGCTTTTCTAGAAAAGGTGGTGTGGCAAAATGTCAGCAAAAACTGATCTCGTTGGCGTTGAGAGGGTCCTCCAGCACAGGTTCCTGATGTGGCTAGCCAACCACACTCAGCTCCGCTGTCCGTCTCTCGAGTACGATCGGTTGTTTGTGTTTTATGACGTACGACCGCTGCGCGCCAGGCGTGTGCAGTGACGTGATGTTTTTGACGAAGCTTTGTATGGTCTCATTCCATCATCTTACTTACTGTAACGTGCTAGTGTTCATGTCCCATCTAGGAACACCAGGGTTGCGGCGTTCACCCTGTTCGACGTCCCCCGCGGCCGTGTGGACACTGCAATCCAGCCGATTTGTGCAGGGCCGCTCGGTGAATGACGCCAGCTTCGAGTCCTCTGAGTGATGTTTTAACGATGCAATAGGAAGGCTTAAGAACATGGTGCGATATACGTCGACGTTGGGAACTATTATGTAGACTCCGACTCCATTGAGATGTGACTGTTTGTTTTATGCATGCTACCTGTACACTTCATTATATTTTATGATAGATTTCACCTGTAATTGGGCTCGCACCTGTTGTGAATAATCATCATATAATCATCATACAATGATTACAATCATGCAGGCTGTTACCGATGTTACCCCGACATCGGGCCGACGTCTGCCGCCATTGCCCCAACATCTGCCGACACCTGCCCGACGTTTCCCCGACCTATGCGAAGGTCGGGTCCTAAGCGCACTGCCAGTGATTACAGGACGCTTTCCAGACTTCTGCAGGCATTCAAACACTGACAAATGTATCCAAACTCTGCTGTATTTACATCAAACCATCCCAAGGTCACACAGTATGAACACGGTATAAGCGGACTCCTCTCGGCTGCCGAGAACAGTTGGCTACGTTGTACTTACAGCCATTGAACAGCGGTGTTGATCTTTCCAAATGATTGGGGGGGGGGGGGCGAACAGGCACGCACATCTCATGATTGTAAAAGAAAATATAAGAAATTGGTACAAGTCTGATTTAAATCAGTTCTTAACGCAAAACTAAAGCCACACGAGTTTTGGCCTTGTATTTATTGTATTTAACGACTTCGGGCCATCCACACACATTGTGGCTATTCCTAGCCCGGCGTCACGAGGCATAAAACAGTAGGTGCATGGGGAAACAGGGAGGTGACATTCATACTCAGATACATACCGGATAAAACAATGGTGCACGGCTTACAAAACTAGGCATGAACACAAAATAGATATAAACTGGTAATGCGAAAACAATAGCACAGACAAAGCATGGCTGTCACACGATAGTTCACACCTCGGCCTTTCATGTATACCCGCAAGTTACGTTTAAATGAGGCAGGCCTCAGACCAGTCAGTTCGGTCGGTAAACTGTTGTAAAGACGAGGGACTCGGTAGGAAAACTGACGTCTACCGGCTTCAGTGCGGATGCGAGGTATATGGAACTGCTCGTCCTTTCGTGTGCGCCTATTGCGATGTGCAACATTTCGGCTAAATAGCGAGGCCAGAAATGCAGGTTCCTCCCACCACCGTGCACGTTGGGCCAGTGAGAGAGTGATATTCTGATAGCTGTATGGAGGTGAGCCACCCTGGGCCACTCAAAACGTCCGAAATATGGTCAAATTTACGCCTTCCAGATACCACCCTGGCACAAAAATTGATCACTCTTCGGAGCTGCCTGTGATTTCTGTCTGAGCAGTTGCCAAAAACGGTTATACAGTAACGTACGTGTGACATAACCAAACCGTGGACGATAGTGGGAACCACGTTTCGCGGAAGATAATGCCGAATGTGACTGAGTCGGATCAGTAGCCCGAGCATTTCCGGACAACATGCGCGACGTGAGCGTCCCACGAGAGGCACGGGTCAAAAATCACGCCCAGGTTTCGCACCGTGCGTGCCGGACCAATAGTCTCCCCACGGAAACATATCTCGATTGGTGGTACGTTACGGAGGTTCAGCCGGCTGCCGAACACCATCAACTGCGTTTTGGAAGCATTCACTTTTAGACAGTTCGCTCTGAACCACATGTCAAGGGAGGAGAGGGAGCGTTCCATGCGATCAGCCAGTGCAACGCTGTTATCTTTCCTGCCGGATACTAGTATCTGCGTGTCATCGGCGTACTGAATAACATGTGCATCAGGAACAAAGTAGCTCAAGTCGTTGGCGAACACGCTGTACAACAACGGCCCGAGGGCAGAACCCTCACTGATAAAAATGTTGACCCTTCAATGGCGAATTTACTTTTCTTTCTCGAGTCAGAATACCGTGTCAGAATGTCCGATTGGTCCTGGGGTCAGACGACGCGGTAAAATATGACTCGCTTCGCTTACTCTCAATTCGCGAGTACGCTGACTGAAAAGGCGGGTAAAATCAGTATACGTGGAAAATGCGAGTACGTTGACTCCGACCACGCGGGTCAGTTAACTCTGGAAAGTGGCTCTCCTCACGAACCCCTTTAACTAGAGTGCAGTGACCCCGACTATGTGGGTCATAATACGCGGCAAATGCGACTTCATTCTCGAACTCTTTAAAGAAGTGTATGCGAACTCCGATCTGGCGGGTCATAGACGGAATGCCTCGGAATTGTATCCGGTATTTGACTATTCTTCTGGGAGTCGGGTGATTCGCTATTATCTGAAGGTCGTGTGTTCGATTCCCAGTAACAGCCTGCACTGGTCCTGCCTCGCCGGCTTGTAGGTGGCGGCGGGAACGTTAGTAGTTACACGAGTGGTAAGTGGATCAACCATAATGTGATGTCACGCGTTTCTCAGCAAGACGACTGCAAAATACCAACAAGTATTAATTGATGTATTATCTGGATCTGAATCACCACCAACAGCAAGTCCGCGGCAACATGTTCGCACCAGAGCCGGCTGTCGCGAGCCAGCGGCACCATGTCCACACCAGCTCCGGCCTCCGCGAGTCCGCGGCAACATGTTCGCACCAGAGCCGGCCTCCGCGAGTCCGCGGCACCATGTCCACACCAGGGCCGGCCGCTGCGAGTCAGTGACACCATGCCCGCACCAGCACCGGCCTCCGCGAGTAAACATCACCATGTCCACACCAGCGCCGGCCACCGCGAGTTATTGACACCATGTCCACACCAGCGCCGGCCGCCGCGAATCCGCGACACCATGGCCACGCCAGCGCTGGCCTCCGCGAGTCAGCGGCACCGTGTCCGCGCCAGCCCCTACCTTCACTGGGTGAGAAGATCCACCACAGGTTTGAGTACGCGAGGTACCTTTACCACCTCCGTGTAGCCGAAGATACGGTTCATCAGGAAGTTTCCCAGATGCCCCTCTGGCCCACTGCACTTCTGGTTAAAAATCAGCACGACGGCGCCCCATAGGAGGAGGGAGCTTCTTGAACGGTCAGTGACTTCGAACAGCTCCCCCCCCCCCCCCCTCCACTTTTACCGCACCGTTCCGTATACGTGGCGCATCAGCGCTGGTGTCTGGACCCACGATGTTTCCGAAGTTGCAGCGGAACAGCCGCGTCAGCGCTTCAGCTGACTTTTCTGAAAGCATACACAGGACTCGTCACAAATAGTAACCACACCAAACCTTGTATACCTAAAAATATACGAAATACTTCTGCGTGATACATTTTGTTTTTGTTTACTGCAGTTTGACCGGCGCCCGGCTGAACATTGTTATACCGTGTCACCGGTGGGAGAGCGAACCCCTGGCCGTTATGCCGTCCGTCGTTCAGGCGCGGCTGACTCCGGCGGTGACCTTTAATCGCCGCGGACTGGCACCACCAGTGTTGGATTTTTCGTTTCATGACCTGGTGCAGGAGAGTAAAAATCCATAGGTGGAGTACAATTTTTGTGTAGGAAAATTTATATTTTCATTTTTGAAAATTATTTTACTTCGAAAGTAAAATATCCTTATTTGTAATGGATATTAAATCCTTGTGAGGAAAATTGAACTGTATTTTAACTACACTGTCAGAAAGATCAGGTGAAAAGAGAGCAAATTTCCAGAAAAAAAATTGAAGAGCAAAATTCTTTGGATCCAAAAAGTCCAGAAAATGGCAAACATGGCAAGGCTGGGCACCACAATAACATAATTGATTGAATGGGCTATCAGATGGCGAATACCGCTTGTCAATCGGATGCAGGATTCCAAAGATCGCGTTACGGTCGGCCGCTTATATGTGATAAAAATCTTGTATTCAGTGAGGACTCGCGAACACTTCCCGCTCGCTCGTAACAATAGAGTTGCACTAAAGCACCATGTGTCAGTATCATCTACTCGGATAGCATGAAAACTCTGAGGCTAGAATGTGTCTGAACACCAAATCGTTACCCTATCTGATTTATTTATAAGCTAAATGTCTAAAAACATTTGAGGCTCCATTCACACTCTGCATCACAAAGAACATCCTTTTGATTAATGGTAGTGGGACTCTTACATAAATAGGGTATCAGATTAGGGTAATCCTACAGCAAAATCATTTAAAAAGCATTACAAAAATAATAATCCAGCATCACATTTATAATAAATGATCAGAACGTAATTTGATCATGATGACATGACTAGGCAGAAACATTGCTGATAAAACATAATTATATCAATATTGGTACAGATGGGTCCCAACTTTGTCACAGATACAATCATACCAATGAAGGATCAGATTTTGCAGTCCCAAAATGTGTCGATTTGGGTGGGAAATGACACCCAAATGTCAATAATTTTTCACTTTCACTTCCCTATTTTAGGAGTGAAATTTCCACTCCCAAATTATGAATTGTGATATTGATTCTGACATAAAAAGGTATTGACTAAAAGTACTTGATTTCAACAAAAACTACTCTGCTTTTCATATTCAGAACAGAAATCAATATTGTACCATTTTGTACATAATTTTCCACTCTCATGGTCTTATTTGGCTAGAATTTTCCTCTGACACCCAAGCAAAAATGAAAGTTTGGGACACTGGATTTTGTAATGGAGCACCACAATTGAAGCTATTGTAGATGACGCTTGATGATCAACTGCTACCAAGCAGACCGGCAGCTGTGCATCCAGAGTGTAGGGCACATTGTTTACAGCTGAGTTTTGAAGGGGTTAGAGTGGTACTGGTACATATGGGTTCAAACTTATACAAAATGCTTGTGTCTAAGAGTGTATTCAAAACCTGAAAGCATGTCTTGCGGAGGCACTCATTTGACCTCAGGTCAAAGAGTGCCTGCAAGGTCAAATATCGGGCATAAAGACATAAAGACATAAAAGAAAAGTGCAACAAAGAGCCTCTTGGGCCCATCCGAGGTTGCACCCCACCCCACCCACACCCACACCCACACCCACACCCACACCCACCCCCACCCCCCTCCACCAGTCTCACCCCTTCAAATCACCTTACTCTACCTGCATAAAAGAAGGCTAATCCCACGAGTATTTATGAACTAATCCCTTCTCTGTAAAGTATTTATCTAATCTAATCTTGAAGGAAGCAAGTGTCACTGCATCAGCGACATCCCCTGGTAGCATATTCCAATGTCCTACAACCCTTCTACTGAAAAATGACTGTCGTAGCCTAGTCCTACTTTGTTTCATAATGAGTTTATGCTGATGACCTCTACCTCGATTTTCCCTATTGAACTCAAACATACCCTTTAAATATCCAGAATGCTGACTATTTACAAATTTGAAGACTTCAATTAGATCTCCTCTTAGCCTTCTATATCTAAGTGAAAACATACCCAATTTCTTTAATCTATCTTCATAAGGTAAACTACCAAGACAATTAACCATTTTTGTTGCCCTTTTTTGAACTCTTTCTAACAACCAGCAATCTTTCTCATATGTTGGAGACCAGGCTTGTACACAATACTCCAAATGTGGTCTAACGTATGCACAATACAGTTTTGTTATTACCTTTTCACTCTTGTAGGAAACATTTCTGTTAATGGCCCCTAGCATTCTAAGTGCCTTTTTCCTAGCTTCTACAACCTGGTCTGACGCTGATAGTCTATTGTTTACCACAACACCTAAATCTCTTTCCTTTTCAATCTGCTCCATTTTCTGCCCACCCATTTCATACCTATGTTTACTGCTAACCCGTCCAGCGTGCATAATCTCACATTTACTCAAATTGAATTTCATCTGCCATGCTTCAGACCACTCAACTAGCTTGTCCAGATCTGATTGAAAAACATCCTGATCATGTTTTCCTCTAATAATCCTGACAACTTTTAGATCGTCTGCAAATTTCAAGACTTTGCTGTCTATACTGTTCTCAATTGCATTCACAAATATTATAAAAAGCAATGGGCCCAGGACTGAGCCCTGTGGAACCCCACTGAGAACCTCCTTCCATTGTGATTGGCACCCATTCAATATAACCCTTTGCTGGCGTCCTGAAAGCCACGTTTCTATCCAATCCAGAATCTTGCCCCTGATCCCATGAATTTTAAGTTGCAACCCCAGTCTTGTATGGGGGACTTTGTCAAATGCTTTACTGAAATCAAGAAAAGCTACATCTAGCTGTTTACCCTGATCAAAGCTATCTGTTGCAACATCCAAAAACTCCAGAAGATTAGTTAAACAAGAACGGCCCTTCCTAAAGCCATGCTGTGTATCCTTGATGAGTTCATTTCGCTCCAAGAATTCAACAATCTTATCTTTGATGATTGATTCAAGCACCTTCAAGCTCTCGAGTACCACTCCTCACTGGCTCCACAGCGAGGGAGGATGCCAGTCACAATGACTGGTTTCCTGGACTCCTTCAACCTCTGCAGCAGGCTCTGGTACTCCGCTACTATTCTCACACTCTGCCTAGGTCCTATGTTGTTCACCCCCACCTGTATTATAACTGTCTCCGGGCTACTCCTACCAAGTTCTGCCTCAATGACAGGGCCCATATCAACTACTCTTGCCCCCGGTTTGACTATACATCTGTCCCTCTTCCCACAGAATGTTCGCCTTAAGGGCCTTACCCTTCCTAGGATTGCTTTGAAGACAGGGTGGGGAGTGGGAAATTCAGCCAAAAATAAACATTAAGAGTGGAATATTCAGCCTAAAAAGACCATATGATGAGCTCAGCTTTGACAAAATTGACCCATCAGAATTGGCTGTTACAAATGATAATACTTTTCAGCCTGTGGAGGAAAACAGGTTAGGAAAACGGGATAGGAAAACGGGATAAGGCTTAATTTAGGGAGTGGAAAATTCACAGTAAAACTGGGGAAAGGAGTGGACAAATGTTATCCATAGGGTGTCATTTTCCACCCAAATTTTGCAATCCTAGGACACTGCACCCCTATCAGAATGCAACATACCAAAATCAACCAACAAGTGTCCTCTCTAAATTCTGTATATTGTAAGGTAAGGCAAGGTAAGGTGGAACACAGTAGTAACCAAACATATATTTCAGTCTGGTCCTGATCAGAGCTTTAGGCCTTTCATATATTAAAGTATACCTTCATATCCTCAAAGGTTCTCACCTACTTATGCAGTGTATGCCTATGCTAATGTTCTTGGTAAAGAATATGCATGGACATTGGACATGGAACAGAAAAAGTTTGTATTATAATGTTTCCAAGCCCCAGCTAACCCTGCAACTCTTCATCCCATGTGATGTGAGTATTCCATTATACAATGCATTATACAATATGCCATTTGTCTCATGTGCGCCGGTTACGCAAGCACAGAATGTAAGCCAAGGAAAATGTTGTTTCACTGTTGAATTCATTTAAAAGATCGTGTCACAGATAATAATGGTTCTAAACAGTGTCCGAAGTTACCCTTATATCATTTTCGAGAAGAAAAAAACGAATTTATAAATAAAATATTAAATAAAATAATTATTCGCGAATGGTGACATTCTGCTGTGGCTAATTAATTTTATATGACGTCAATGGATGCTTTTAGCTTATGCAATTTAAGTTTATTTCAGTCTTATAATCAAGATAGGTAACAACCAAAAGTGTGATTTTAATGTATGCTTAGCACGACAAAATAGAATGTTTGAGGAAAAAATGATTGTCAAACCTTGCATGACGTCACGCAGAAGTTGGGCTTGGACACAATTTGTTCTACATTCTTGTGGCTGGCCGCCTGGGAAATGTCAAGGTTGATATAGATAAGGTTGCGCATTTAGTCATGTGATCAAAATGGGCACCAAAGTAAGGGATCTAAACCGAAGAAGAACATCTCAAGGCAAGTAGCACACCAATGCATGCACACTACATGCTAGTAACTGAAATGAAATAGATTATTTACAAATTCACCATTTTAGTCATATAAAATATTTTAAAATCTATAATTGATTGTATTTAGATAAAATGAAGCAGATTTATCAAACAGCATGTCATATGCAAAATAAAATATTGCATTCTTGGAATATTCGGATTGTTTTGACAACAAATATTAGGTAATATGTATTGCTTTGTAGATTTCCCAGTTAAATATACCCTGGTATACGCGAGCCATGCGACTCAGTTTCAACCGCAGCAGAAATGGGCGGGAAACAACATAACCAGCTTGTTCTCACCTCCGTCTCTGCCCATTCTCCAAAACGCGCCTCGCGACCCCGCTCTGTGCTCACTCAAACAGAAAATGAAAATAAAAGCAAACAGAGGAAAGGGGACAGACAGTGGTATTGCGACCAGTGACATGCAGTAGTGCAGCAGCAAGCAAGCAGCAAGTCACAGTGCAGACAGCAGTAGCAGGGCAACGATGCGGTTTCTGCCGGACAAAACATGCAACATGCACCTGTTACCCCTGTTGATAATTATATGCTGTAGGCAGATATTTCCGTACACAAATTAGTGGTCAACAAACGATCATTGTTTTCTGTTACTTATTAGCTGCAGTTATGCTTAAACAATCCTTGCAACATTAACCGTAACATCATCTCAGGCTGAACACTCGGTACTAAACCATAACCATGAGAAATAATACTGAATGGCAGCTCTTAAACATGACAAGTAACGACTCCAGTTAATGACAAGTAATAGAGCAATGCAATGACATGATGTCAATTAACATTTTCAACTAACCAAGAGAGTGTTTCCGGGCAGTGGGTTGGTGAGACAAGGAAGCCGTAGCCAGCTCAGACTCGGCTAGGTCTCCAAAGTCTCTCAGCTGGATCAGACTCAGCTGACGAGCTACACACCAAGCTCTAGGCAACTGGCTCACACTCAGCGCCTTTACAAATTACTACAATTCTTGCACACGTCTGAAACAATCGTGCAATGGTACACTGTTAATGACGATCGCCATTAGCATTGGACAAATTATTCAGATTTCTAATATACACATATCCCACGAAGAGGACAAACTTTCTCATAGGCATTCCTACACACATGTGTCTATGCCCAGTTTGTGTACTTAAGTCGCCACACAGCTGATTTTACCCGATTTTACCGGGTTGCTTAATGCTGCAAGCACCTCCCAAGATTGAGGGGTCAAAATAATCGCCGCAGAATAGTGCACCACCCCATTGCGTGCTGATGACCCTGAAAATGTCCACACGGCGCTGGTGTGGACATGGTGTCACTGACTCGCGGCGGCCGGCGCTGGTGTGGACATGGTGCCACTGACTCGCGGCGGCCGGCGCTTGTGTGAACATGGTGCCACTGACTGAAAATGCTAGTCGTATTACTCTGCATTTAGCGCAGAGTCGTCGATCATTTTAATTCAGCATTCGCTGACTCGAAAAAGAAGTGATTCCCGTTCTGACCACTTTCGTAACTCGCCTTTGTCGAGTAGCTTGAGTCGCAAAAGTTTGAGGAGTAGAAATTTTTATCAGTGCTGGTAAACGCTTATACTGTTCGGAAGCGGCTGGGACAGGTACTTGTGTCCGGAGCAGGGATCAGCGATGTATACACTTTGGGTGTGATTGATAAGGTAGGAGTTAGGACCGAAACCATTCAGCATCGACTCCATTTCCATGCAGTTGTAATTTAGTCAGAAGTTTAGTGTGATCGATGACGTCAAAACATTTACTTAAATCGATCAGACAGAGGAGAGTAATATCCCCCCTGTCTGTCGAGGACAAGATATAATCGGACACACTGATCAGGGCGGTTTCGGTAGAATGACCTGGCCTAAACCCATGCTGAGCCGGAGAAAGTAAATGATTTTGGGAGAGGTAGGCATATAGTTGATGCTGTACGATTCGTTCGACAATTTTGGCCATGACAGGGACTAAGGAGATGGGTCTAAAGTTGGCAGGATTGGAACGAGGACCGGATTTGTGGATAGGATGGACAATGGAGTGCTTCCAGACTTCGGGAAAGTCACAGTTGGCGAGGCAGGTGTTGACAATGTTCAGCAGCGGCACCCCAATCGCGTCAAAACACATTTTGATGGTACGGATGCACAGGCCATCATCACCGGAGGCTGGAGTGTTACGCACACCGTGGACTGTTCTCCCGAGGGTCTCATAGTCCACAGTTGAGACAGAGAAGGCGCAAGAGCCAACACGAGGCAATCGGCACATAAAGTCGACGGGAACCTCTCCGGACTCGGCAATCTCACGCGCAGCACATGGCCCGACTCCTACGAAATATTCATTCATTTTGTTCGCGCTTACCGCTGGTGTGACACGCGCGCCCTTACTACTGCCAATAGCATGACGGACATTCCGGTAAACTGAGGTCGGACCCTGTGTCGGTCGGCGCCTTAACCCTATTTGTAACAGGGGGGGGGTGGATTCCGCCCCCCCCCCCTCATGTTTTTCGCAGATATCTCCAGAACGGCGGGGAGCAGGCTCATGAAATTTTAGGACTTTTCATAGAATTGAATACCGCATTTGGAGTTAAAATTTTGATTTCTTAACCTGAACAGAGGCGGTTCCAGGGCACAGTTTTGGGTGGGTTCGGAGGCGACATTTGGCGAAAATACGGAAATGCGATCTTCACGGTTTCTTCTTAACTTCCTCAAGTATGAAGGAGTTACATCGGTTTACGGTGATTGCAACAAGTGCAAATTAGTTGATGTTATTGAAATATCATAAAAATTGCATGGCAGAGGTGGTTTCAGGGGCTTGAAAAGGTGGGTTTCCAGGAAGTATGCAATGCTTGGCGGGAAGCCAATAGAGCGATGTAATGGGCATTTATAGCTATCAAGATGTAAAAGATAGCTTCTGCTTCCCTTAATTGCATAATTTACTACATATAGAGTTTCAGGGGCGTGTTCAGGCACATGAAAAGGGGGGTGACTGACATGGTGATTACGATATGCCAGCGATAACGGCGCAATAAACGTTTAGCTTATAATGATATATGTACATATGAGGCCAGAAAAGGGGATACAGTCATTTTTTTGCAGAGGCGCGCTCAGGAATGGAAAAAAGGGGTCATATTATTGCAAGGAAACTAAGAGGCATGGGCGTACAATGACATAACATACTGCAGTTTTCGGATGAAACACGCACCACAGGCTACTCTACGAACGATTATAAGATAATAGGCGAGTCCAGGTAGGGTAAAAAGGGGGGTAAGCAATGTTAATTGAAGTTGTAAGTGAAATAGTCACTGTTGACTAGTTAGTATCATAATAGCGGATAATATACTTATCAAAAGGTCTTGCACCGCCCCAGTTTGGATCCTGGATACGCCTATGATGAAGTACAACATGCAAAAAGGAACTTTCTACGATCAGTAACATATGTATAGTGCTGGGTAGCAACTTGTCTGCGGTTAATATTTTTTCCCAATTTGACCTCCTTTTTCACTAACCTGGTACCGCCTATGGCAAAAAATATTATTTATAACTGTTTTTTCTAATGTCACAATCACATACCATTTCATTTATCTAAAAAAAAACATTAAAAAATGGTTTTATTACGCATTTACTTCACCCCCATATTGAGTGACCTGCACACGCCTATGATTTTTTAATTTTCAAACGTCACCGTTATATATCAATTTCCAATTCAATCTCTATCGATTCCTATTAGTTGTGCTAAAATCGGTCCTTAAACATGAAAGTTATGTTGGATCAAAAATACCACTAAAATTTGTCGTTTTTGCCCCCCTGTTGCCCCCCTATCCAAAATTTAGATTTTTTATTATTTAGAAATGTAGATCGTGTTGAGGGAAACCAAACAACGTTTCATTTTTCAAAATCGGACGGGTAGATCTGGAGATCTCCGGAGGGGGGGGGGCGGAATCCGCCCCCCCCCCCCCCCTGTTACAAATAGGGGTAGCCAGGAGCCTGTTACAAATAGGGTTAAACCCAAGTTTTGGCCGAGCCTCGGACCGAACAACGGCTTTCAGAATGACCGGAAATCTTAGAATCTCAAACTGGCACAGGGCCCTCTCGGGCCTGACATGACAATGGCCCTCTTGGATAAGCCTAGAGAATTATCAGGTATTGTAAAGGCCCTCTCAGGCCTCGTAAGGACCCTATCAGACTTGCATATAGGTAAAGCCTTTCCACACCTGGCAAGGGGCCTCTCAGACCGGACGATGGCCCTCTCAGGTCGATCGATAATTCTCTCAAAGAAGCGGATGTTTATTGTCCCTCTCCTACCGACCTAAAGCTCTCAGGCCAGAAAAACGCCCTTTTAGATCGATTGAGGGTCCTCTCAAAGTGGTAAACGGCCATTTCAGGTCGGCATGGGGCCCTCCCAGGCTTGGCAAAGGTTCTACGCTTCGCGTTAATAATCTTTTCGTTATGACAGAACAGCAAAGACGCTGCTTTGGAGGGGCCAAAGCCCAAAGTCACACCATTTTTTTAAATAAATAATTGGATTTCGCTTTTTCATCCATGAAATAGGTGATTTAACCCGCACAGTGGCGGGTGGGGGCACTTTTGTGCCCCCTCCCCACGTTTTTCGTGAATATTTCGAAAACAAAGCGGAGCAGGGCGGTGTTTGTTGCGTGACAATAACGCCAACTCAATAGCAGATCGTTTGACGCAATAAAAAATCAAAATCGGTCGATACATTTTTGAGTTATATGGACTTTTAGTCCAAGATGGCGGCCAGAATCGCGGTCGGTAAATCGATATCTTCAGAACCAACAGTCGGATCAGGATGATTCAAACACCATTCGGTAGACAATATCAATGTTAATCCCCGGATACAAAATGTGGATACATTGATGGTGACCTGTGACGTCACGGAGGTCAAATTCCAAAAATAATGTGACATTTGGCCAAATTTGATCTTCGTGACCTCGTTTGACCTTGAAGATATTGACCGAAGGTCAATAAAATTTTACCAAATGTAGATAATCATAGCTCCTACCTACCCTGTAAGTTTCATCATTCTAGCTCTCATACTTTCGGAGATCTTAAGAGGGGGAGCACTAAAGTGCCCCCCCCCCCTCTCCACTGCGTGTTAGTGGCATACCCCTCTCCACTGCGCGTGTTAAAACAAACTTCCCTTCGTAAGAATTGCGTAGATTTGCATTTAAATTAGGAAATGCTCCATTGTTTGGGCCGACTTCAAGCGATTTGGGAGGCTGGCCCTTCGGGCTCCTTGGATACGCCAGTGGCAGAAAACATTGGGGGGGAGAGCACCTTTGGGGGCCGAACTCAACATGGGGGGGGGGCGAGGGCCATTCCAAAAGTATATACATCGACACCTATGCCTGTACCTATATATCAAGTAATCTAAGGGCGGAAAGTATTGGGGGGGGGGCGAGAGAGCGTCATTGGCGGGGGGGGGGGGGACGCGAGAGCACCTCCCCCAAGTAATCGGGGGGGGGGGGGGCATAGTAAATCGTCACCTATGCCATTGCATTGTCGCACCTGCGTTTGCACATTTTTCGAAGCCGTGCTTCAGGGTGACGGCATCTGAAAGAAGAAAAGTAGAGGGTGTCAAACAAGACACATACTGAGACTGGCAGATAGGCAGACAGACAAAGCAACTGAATGCTTGCGTACTTGATTGTTCATAGTTACTGCAATCATAAACATTTGACATTAAATTGATTGTTTTTTATTGCAGATCTGTGTGGTATCCAATGCATGATAGGCTGTTATCCCACAGCGTCATACATAGCGTGCTGCCGTATCATAGGCTGTTATCCCACAGCGTCATACATAGCGTGCTGCCGTATCATAGGCTGTTAGCCCACAGCGTCATACATAGCGTGCTGCCGTATCATAGGCTGTTATACCACAGCGTCATACATAGCGTGCTGCCGTATCATAGGCTGTTATCCCACAGCGTCATACATAGCGTGCTGCCGTATCATAGGCTGTTATCCCACAGCGTCATATATAACGTGCTTCCGTGTCATAGTCAATACTCGTACACGAATAAAGAAAATTTCGGGTAAAAACACACGATAGCGCATAATAAAACTGCTGATTAAAAGACTGATTCGTATGTACGTCACCTGAGCCATCACACACCGTCACCTGAGCCGTCACACAGCGACATATACCACACACCGTCACCTGAGCCGTCACACAGCCGTCACATGAGCCGTCATACAGCGACATATACCACACACCGTCACCTGAGCCGTCACACAGCCGTCACATGAGCCGTCACACAGCGACATATACCACACACCATCACCTGAGCCGTCACACAGCCGTCACATGAGCCGTCACACACCGTCACATGGGCCGTCACACACCGTCACCTGAGCCGTCACACACCGTCACACACCGTCACCTGAGCCGTCACACAGCGACATATACCACACACCGTCACCTGAGCCGTCACACACCGTCACCTGAGCCGTCACACACCGTCATCTGAGCCGTCACACACCGTCACACACCGTCACCTGAGCCGTCACACAGCGACATATACCACACACCGTCACCTGAGCTGTCACACAGCCGTCACATGAGCCGTCACACAGCGACATATACCACACACCGTCACCTGAGCCGTCACACAGCCGTCACCTGAGCCGTCACACAGCGACATATACCACACACCGTCACATGTACCACTCTTCACTGGCTCCACAGCGAGGGAGGATGCCAGTCACAATGACTGGTTTCCTGGACTCCTTCAGCCTCTGCAGCAGGCTCTGGTACTCGCTACTATTCTCACACTCTGCCTAGGTCCGATGTCGTTCACCCCTACCTGTAGTATAACTGTCTCCGGGCTACTCCTACCAAGTTCTGCCTCAATGACAGGGCCCATATCAGCTACTCTTGCCCCTGGTTTGACTATACATCTGTCTCTCTTCCCACAGAATGTTCGCCTTAAGGGCCTTACCCTTGAGTCCCCAACAGAGTTCGTCACGGGTTGGGCCGGCCCTATGGGCCATGGCCGGGCCTGGGCTGGGTCTGAGCTGGGCCTCAACTTTAAGGAAATCACCGGGCTCTGGACGGACTTGGGTTGCGAATGTTGAAGCTCAGGTCAGAGTTGAAGAGAAAAAAATTAAACCAGCGGTTCACTTCCACAGCAACACACTGTTGCTGTGGCTGTGGATTTATGTTTGTTTTTGTTTAGCATAGTTGGTTCATTGTTTCACATTTATAGTATACACGTAAATATGCTAGGGCGTCTTCCGCGCAATGGACAATGGCGAATTTTCCAGCTTGGTCTTTCTTGCTCGACAATTCGAAATGCTTCGATGTCGTTCCTCACCAAAATCTCCTGCAAAAGCTCGCACTCTACGGTGTGGAGACTCGGTGGTTTAGGGACTATCTGTCGGGGCACACGCAGCAGGTGCGCGTGCGCGGCGCAGACGGTACATCACGTCACGGCCCCGAGACAACAACTTCGGCGTCTATCAGGGAGGCAGCCTCAGCTATGTGCTTTTTATGCTTTATGCTAACGACCTCAGTCTGCACGCGCCTGACGGCGTTATCATCGTACAGTTCGCAGACGACACCCAGATTTTAGTCACTGGCAAGAAACATGACCTGGCCAGCATCCTTTTTCTCATGGAAGCAACGCTTGATATTCTATATCGGTGGTTTTGCCAAAACGGCTTGAAGGTAAACATGGCAAAGACGCAGATGCTCGTACTCGGCACCCCGTCTATGCTTAGGAACCTCCCGCCCATCACTGTCAAGTTCGGCGGAACAGTTGTTGGCGATGCGAGTTCCGTTAAGAATTTAGGAGTGCAGCTTGATCGCCATCTCAGCTTCCAAGCACAAATTGAGGCCATGACCTCGAAATGTACAGGCATTCTCATTGAACTGAGCCACGCACGCCACGTTTTGCCCGCAAACACATTGAAAATCATCGTCGAGGCACTTGTTCTGTAAGCGGTGCGGTACTGTATGAGTGTGTATGGTTCGTGTGGGGTAACACAGATGCATCGCATTCAGAAGATTTTGAACTTCTGCGCTCGTGTGGTCAGTGGGAGGCGACGTTGTGACCACATTTCTGACGTCATCGAGCAGCTCGGCTGGATGCGATCCACCGAACTTGCCGAGTGCCACACCGTATGCGCAGTACAGCGTGCGATCACCACAGGCCATCCTGCCGGTCTCTGTGACACCATCGGGCCGCGTGCTCGAGAGCTACACCAACACAACACCAGGCGCGCTGACCTCATCACCAGACCGCGAATCCGAACCGAGGCAGGACGACGTAGACTGTGCACTCACGGTGTCGAACTGTTGAACAGTTACGGGCTAAATCCGGGTGCACCAGCTTTCCGTGCTAGTCTGAAGCGTGCAATATTGGCAGCACGACCCTGATGTGACTGATGTGACTCCGAGTGTCTTATCTGCACCGTGTTAGCTGCTTTAGTGACTCTTAGCCCCATCTCTTGTTTTATCTTTATTGACGTGCCAGGTGAAAAGCCATCATTGATGTGGACCCTCGGTGAAAATATATCTGAATCTGAATCTGAATCTGATAGTGATTGCAAATTTTGTGAAAATATGTATATGCTTAATCTGAACGGGCCGGACTGGGCCTGGGCCTCAATTACATAAATTTGACCGGGCCTGGTCCTGGCCTGGGCTTGGTGTTCATGGGCCTGGGCCGGGCCGGGCTGGGGGTTGGTGGGCCCGTGGCGAACACTGTTGGCGACTTGTAATCACGTGTGCTTTTGGCTAGAAATTGTGGTTAGGCATTGAGGAAGACAGCTAGGCATTGAGGAAGCATTGAAGACAGTTAGGCATTGAGGAATTGCATTGAGGACAGCTAGGCATTGAGGAAGCATTGAATACAGTTAGGCATTGAGGAATTGCATTGAGGACAGTTAGGCATTGAGGAAGCATTGAGGACAGTTAGGCATTGAGGAAGCATTGAGGACAGTTAGGCATTGAGGAAGCATTGAGGAAGACAGAAGACGAACACTGGTCCCCACCAACCACTAAATTCTGAACCTCTTCGCCGTCACTTTCAGCTGCTGACTCTAACGCACTGAACCTATTTGATACTGTAACCTGCGGATGTTCCCTGGGGCTGTACTGCCTGACACTACCCTGAACTTTTGTCCATCCCTCCTGATCCCCCTCCCTCTTCCTCCTCCAGATTCTGCTCTACCCTCCATTTAGTATGGTTATAGTGTACATATACTGTCATCCCCTGTTCTAACATAATCTAGGCAACGCTGTATTCCCTGTATAAGACACCAGAGATCGCACATCCGATTGACAAGCCGGCTTCTTTGCTGAGTAGCCTCATCCAACCAAACCTGTTTGAGGCCGATGCCGACTCATGTCGGTCACTACCACTGCACGTGCCGCGTGCCGCGTGAGGGGTGTTGAAAAGTGTTTTCTCTCAAAAACTCCGCAACGGCTTGGCCGATTGTGTTCAAATTTGGTGTGTGGTTAGGGACTCCTCCGCCGCCGCCTTCCCACAAGTCATGGGTGGGGTGCCTGTGCACGTGCACACCCCTATTCTTTATCTCAGGAACAGCTGAGCCGATTGTGTACAAATTTGGTGTATGGTTAGGGACCTCCAGCCGCCAATTTCCCACAAGTCAGGGGTGGGGTGCCTCTCCACGTGCGCACGTGCGCACCTTTTTTTGTATCTCAGAAACTTCTTGCCCTATCGAGTTGAAATTCACCGTACATTTCCTTCGCGCTCGCTCGTTCATCGCCGACTACGGCGCCTTACTGGTAAGATAAGTGTTGTATATTAATATTGTGTGTCTAATATTAAATATATAAATATTGTAAAAGTAAATATTGAACATTGAATACAACTTAATGTGCGATATTTGAATGTAAATCGAATACATACGTAATTAAAATATTGAGGGATCCCATCGTATATAGCAATTTAATAATTTGCCCGTAATAGCCTTGAACCATCAACCAGTGATCACAAATTTGCATGGGGTCATGAAAGGACATGAAAGATCAATAATGGTCATGGAATATGTGCTAAATTCAGTAGTTTCGGCCGCCAAAAAGCGATAAAACTATGCAACTGCGGCGGCGCCCCCTCCCCCCATATATAATGAGCTACATGACCTGTTTGACCTAGTTTGGTCTCTGTGACATCACAGGTCACCAATTTGAGGTCAATCAGGGCGCTGTGAAATGAGAAAGAGTCGGCCTAACGAATAATGTATGAATCATGAGGAACTTATCATTGGTTCCAATGTAAAAATATTTGGTGCCTCTGGGATTCGAACCTACGGTCGGCAATGGGCATTTCGACATTGGGTAACCCCCAAGCCCATTTGACCACTCCGCTTAGAATATCGAAACAGTAAATAAAAAAAACGTTGTAGCCAAGGCTGGTAGCTATATTGTCCAGAAGTCAAATTTGAAATATGTCCCATAGATTACGAGCCAGCCTCGTCTGAAAATGGTCGATTTAACATGGGAACCCTATGGTCTAGTAGGTTTTGAGCGACCAAACGCCCGAGTGCTGCCAACTGTTAACCCGCGAGTTACTAGGGTATATTTCATAACGCGACCTACTGGGGGGGGGGGGCTATTTTTGCCCCCCCCCCCCCCCCCTCCCCCTCTGATCTCCGGAACTACTGGACCGAATGTAAAAATTCCAAAGGCATTCGATAGCCCTTGGAAATTTATCGAGGGAAACATAATATTGTTGACCTCCGGGTCACCGATGACGTCACAGGTCAGGTCAAGTACAAAATGTTTGACCGTGTCAAAAGGTCTCGATGGATGGAATTGTCGCGCAAAATTGCGATATTAAACGCATAAACTGTCGATACATCGGTATGATTCGTGTGTCTGACACTTCTAAGTACCTTTCTAAGCTGTTTATGACCTTGGGTCAGGTCAAGGTCATCCGAGGTCACGAGGTCAAACTGCAGATTACGGTCATTAGGCGTTGTAATACATGTTTATGGGTTTGTTTTTCGTCTATAACGCGAAAAATGACCTTAGAACATTGTTTGTTCCATATAAATAGAAGTAAAAAGCAAAAATGGGAATGCGTTTTTTATGCATAGTAATGCTGTGAGAAGTGGTCGATTTGTGCAATTTAAAGGTCCTAACTCGGTCATTTTTAAAGATATCGACTTTAAATTTGGTACACATATTCACCGCATACGTCTCGATCACATATATTCCGGTTTTTGGATAATTCTGATTTTTTCTTGGAAATTTTGTTTAAAAAAAATGTATTTGGATTTCTCAAAATTTTGAATGTAAAAAACTCAAAAATCCGAGATAGCAGTTTAATAGCGCGGTCTATTGTCAGTAATTTGATTTAAAACAATTTAGTTTATCTCAAATATCGTACCTTTGACAGCGTTTTCCGCAAACCATTATTTTGCAATAAAACCCGAAGAACATGACGTCACTCTGACGTCACTCCCGGTTGACCTATCATAGCCTCATATTTTTCCGTTTGCTAACATGTGTAGAATTGATGTGACAGAAGGTACTGTAAGTTTGGTGACGATACCGGTGTTCGTTTAGGAGTTATTGCAAAATAACGGGAGGGGGGCAAAAAATAGCCCCCAGTAACTCGCGGGTTAACGGTGGGGGCTGGTCATTTTTGACTGACTTATAGCTGCCTAAGTATAAGTAACTCATGACGTCATTTTGTTATGTTACGTTTTTTTCCTTGTATTGACCAGATACAGACAAATAAATGCCACCGCTGTATTTCTGAGACCAAACTGGTCTAGAAACATGCCTTTTTTATTTATATTAACACGCGCCCTGGAGGGGGGGCGAAATCCGCCCACCCCTCCGGTTTTTCGAGGATAGCGCAAAAACGGCGGCGCGCAGCGCCGCTGTTTTTTGTATTCCTGTTTAGAAATGAACTTCCCGCATTATGTAAAATTATTGGCATCAGGTCATCTCAGGTCAGGTCACCAGACCAGGTCACGTGATGACCTCAACTCCAAAACGTTTGCAGTAGTACCACAGCAACAGTTTTACGCCGATCGGTTTCAATCTTGCAGGCCTTCATAAGGTCATAGATACCAACAAGTTGTTTATCTCGGATTTATAATATCGGTGACCTAAGGTCAGGTCAATTTTGTGACCGCCAACACGGTTTTATCAATAACTATCGACATAATGAAGATAGAGAAGAGAAAACAGTACCAATATGTTTGTCTCGTCGAGACACGTCTCCTAGTATGCAACATGACCAACTTGGGTCACCACTTGACCTTGACCTGAGGTCAGATTTCTCAGTTGACCTAACCCGGTCACCATGAATATGATTCGAAGCGCCTTGACAAGACACACGCGATGGCGTAAACATTATTGCTTTATCTTATTTAGGTAAAAGGTTATTTGGGGAAAACAGTTTTGAAAACAAAATCACCTTTTTGACATTCGATGACCTCTGGAGCCTAAACTATTGACCTGAGCTCAAATCTGAGGACACCTATGTCAATTGCATTTTTCAATGACTTTCGATTGCTTTTTCCGTTTGCTGCTAACTATTATAGTTCTCGAGATATTTGGGGGTGTTCGAACCGAAGTCTTGAAAACTTGAAAATCTGACCCTTGATGACCTCTGGTGACCTCAATATTGACCTGAAAAAAAAATAACGAAATACTTTCGAAAGAGCTTGTCTCGAGCTATCTAACGTCGTTTGCCGCTTGTCGCTACGTTGCGTGGTTTTCGAGATCATAGGGGGGGGGCGAAATCCGCCCCCCCCCCCCCCCTCCAGGGCGTGTAATTATCAGAGGCCCTCCAGGGCGCGTGTTAATCAATTACACCTTGACCTTGATCTTTGCTTACAATTTCACTTTAGCTGATGCGGGAGATGCATTATACCTTTGCGAGCACTTCGTGCGATAATAGGGTGAAAATGTGAAATACACTGTTCGCACCAAACACATGTGTTCTTGAACACGGCTACTGAATGCCAAGTGATGTTGATGCCTGGCATTTTACCTGGTATGATTGAAGATGAATGTTTTAGGGCCTCGAAACATTCAGTATTAGTGCTTCATTAACCCGCGCCCCGCTGGGGCATTCACTATTCAGTCGAACACCCCCCTCCCCCCCGCTGGGGGGACAGATTCTGCCCCCCCCCCCCCCCCCCTCCTCGTTTTCTTCCGCACCAATAACCGCAGCGAGACGCGCAAGGAGGCAATCGAAAGATCTTAATGAGACGCATCTAAGGCATACGTGAAATTGTTAAAATAAGGTCAGATGTCAGGTCCACAGTCAGGTCAAAGATCAAAATTAAGGTTTTTTAGTTTTTGGGCCATACTTAAAAAATCCTTAGATTGTGACAGGGGCTCCGCCACGCCTATGAAATGGGATGGGGAGGGGGACGGGATCGAGCTGAGTGGTCACCTCAGCAAAAAAGTTGTTGACTGGGGGGGGGGAGTGTTAGCGAAAAAGTTGTTGAACGGGAGTGGGGTTGAGCGTTAGCGAAAAAGTTGTTGAGCGGGGGGGGTGGAAAGTCAGCGAAAAGTTGTTGAGCTGGAGGGTGGAGCGTCAGCGAAAGCTTGTTGAACAGGGGAGATGTAACAAATAATAAGTACAACCCGCGGTGTCGATTTTAAAAACAAAAACGATTGGGGGAGACGAACAAAGACGGCTCTAAGGGGGTTATTATCAGCGCCATGGCTTCCCCAAACGACTGAAATCGGCAAAAAAAGTATACATTTGATGTTTGTAAGAGAAAATATCACGAATAGGTACAAAGTAATTTGTTTTCAATCAGTTCTAAAAAATAAGCAGTCACATAAGTTTTGCCTTGCGTCGTACGGCGCCTCAAACCAAAGTTTTTGGCCGAGCCTACGACCGTCATTTTTGTGTATAATTTGTTTTTGATGGGATGGATTTCCGAGATCAGGACCCACGCTAAGCTAAGCTTGTTGGGCTGGCCCTGGCCCCACCATCCGATCGCGCAATTTCAGTCACCGGCAGAATTTAGAGGCGAAAGTTGTACGTCCCCGAACGACTAAGGACGATCCGCCAGGCTCGCTTCATCTGACTCGCTTCTTCATTCATCGAAATGCGGCCGCTGCCAACGGCCGCAGGTCATCCCGGCCAGGAGCAAACAGCGAGCACCGAAGCGTCTCAAGCCCACCTTGCCAGGGTGGGTCAAACCTGTAGTGGGCCCTCTCAGGCCGATCAAAGGTCCCTCAAGCCGAGTCTGCCGACCTCGGTTTACCCTCCAGCAGACTTGTGCTGGATTCCGCTTCAGCGGAATCGAGTCCGATTCTGATTGCAATAAATATTTTATTAGAGGAATCTATTACGAATCCGCTTCCAGGGCACCTAAAGAGCATGATTCCGAATCCGATTCCATTGATTACAATTTTATTACACTGGCTGCCTAAAAAAATGTCCGCGATCATTCTTACATTTTGTACAAATGACATGAATGGCACGAATGACACGAATTGACATATTCAATATATTACACAGCTATATTTAATATGGCTATTTTGACTTCAAAACATTTCATGAATTGTTTGTTAAAAAACTGGCCTGTGCTGCAAAATCGTGATAGTTCAAAGACGCCAAAGCCTAACGAAGGTTCAAAACGATATATAATATCTAGACTTAACTATAACCAAGGTGCATGGACATATTTCAAGCTGCTATTTGTAATATAATAGGTACATGGGAAATCAATGCCTTGAAAGATATAATATTATGGCATATAGGTACGGTACAATAAACATAACATTGTCATAAGTGAATATCATTGTACCTATGTTTCCACTTAAAAGTAGAACTACTGAGCAAGTTTTGACTCTCATTAGGTAACAAACCATCGCCTAGCTTTGCTTCATCTATTCATGCTCATCGGAGCAAATTTCCTTCAGGGAAGCTTACATTCATGGCCAGAGTGATTTTTCCCCAAAAATAAAACGGAATCGCTTGAAATAGACATAGATTTCGATTCTGATTCCATAATTTTCTTTAAATTATTTATTCCACCTGATTCTGAATCCACCCAGATGCCAACGGAATCTAATCCGGTTCCGATTCCAGTACAAACGTAATCGATTCCAGTATCGGATTTGATTTCACTGGAATCAAGCACAAGTCCGGCCTCCAGGAGGAGGTCATAACCCCCTAGACCCCCCCCCCCCCCCTCTTGACTACGCTATTGGTTGTGGATTGAAGCTCCAATCGCAATTTCCAAAACTCTAACCCGGCATTGAATGGGGTCCTCAGCCGAACGCCATTGACTGGGGGGGGGGGGGGGGGAGGGGAGGGGGGGGGGGGGGTTGCGTTAAACGCCCCCCTGGTTATCTTCCGAATCAATAATCGCATAGAGACGCGCAACGCGGTATTCGAAAGCTCTCAATGAGATGAATCTAAAGCATTCTAAACAAATTCAAAGTGAGGCCAAATGTCAGGGGTCACAGTCAGGTCAAAGGTCAAAATCAACGTATTTTAGTTTATGGGCCATACTTTCCTGCAAAAGCCATCGATTACGACCATGATCACCCAAAGTGCTGCCAAAGGTATTATACACATCGCGCATGGGCTAAAATGAGATTGTTGGCAAAGGTCAAGGTCAAAGTCAGGTCACAGAAATTCACCATGCTCAAAATATCTACGAAAGTCATGCAACACATATTTTATGGGTTATTTGCCACGTAGATTTCGATAGTGATAGTAATTTTACCAACTGAATTCATTTACGTAAAGTTATTGTCAAGTTCAGGTCAAGTTCAGGTCACTGAAGGTCAAAATTTGAAATTGATAAATATAAATAAAGCAGGCATGTTTATGGACCAGTTTTCTCTCAGGAATACAGTGCTGGCATTCATTTGCCTGTATATGGTCCATAAAAGCCAAAAAACGCAATTTCAAAATATGACGTCATGACTTACCCATACTTTAGATGTCATAAGTCAGTCAAAAATGGAGATATCGGTTTAAAATTTGGTATATTAGTTGCCTAGATACATTTCTCTGACATATCTTCCGTTTTTTTTAATATTTCAAAATTGTGATTTTGTGATAATTGTCCCCCCAAAAAAGTTTTTAAAGTTTTTGGGGGTCAAAAACTAAAATTTTAACAATCCGAGACGGCTGGTATGTAGCCCTTGCAATTTTCTATCTTTTGGCGTTTTTGGATTGCATTTTCTTTCATATGTGGCATTTGTACGGCCTGGCCAAGTTTAGCTGATTTTGGTGTAAAACTCGTGTGTAGTGACGTCACTAAATTCGCTGTAAATCGAGAGAAAAAAATAGACGAAATTTCTTCATTTTTTCACAAAAGACGTAACCATGATTTATAAGAAGGTACCCGAAGTTTTACGTTGATAGCTCTATTAGTTTTTCAGCTATTGTGAAAATTCATCAGGGAGGGGGGGGGAGCGTTAAACGCCCCCCCCCCCCCCCCCAGTCAATGGCGGGCTAATGCTAGCTAGCCTCTAAACTTCGACCTCAATATAAAGATAATAATAATAAAATGCTAGACTTTTCAGGCCAAGCTACGTGCTTCCTCTGATCGACTTGGGCTTTCTCAGTGATGTCTAGAGGGCCCACTCTTCCCTCCAGAGGGCCAACTCTGGCATCCAGAGAGCCCACTCTGGCCTACCCCTAGAGGGCACAATCTGGTTGCCAGAGGGTCACCATTGTCTCCGGAAGGCCCACTCTGGTTTCCAGAGGGCTCACTCTGACCTTCAGAGGGCCCACTCTGACCTCCAGTGGGTCCAATCTGACATTCAGAGGGTTATTCTGTCTGGCCTCCAAGGGCCAACCCTGGCCTCCAGAGGGCCTATACTCTCTGGCTTACAGAGGGCCCACTCTGACCTCCAAATAGCCCACTCTGGCCTTCATAGAGCCCACTCTGGTCTCAGAGGGCCCACTCTGGACTCCAGGGGCCCACCCTGTCCTCCATAGGGCCCACCCTGGACTCCATAGAGCCCACTCAAACATTCAAATAGCCCACTCTGCTCCTTGCTAACCTCCAGAGGGGCCCATTCTGGCATCCATCCGGAGGCCCCAATCTGATCTCCGGATGACCTACTGCGATTTCCTGAGGGCCCACCCTGTCCTCCAGAGGGCCCACCTTGGCCTCCAGAGGGCCCACTCTGGCCTGCTTTGGGCCCACTGTGGCCTCCAGAGGGCCCACTCTTGTCTCCTGATGGCACACTCTGACCTCCAGAGCTGTCGCTCCACTTAGCCGTTTCAACGTTATTTTTAGGCGACTCATTTCCGACTCAAAAACATTTTTTTAGGTGAAGATACACACAATTAGTCGGTACACTCCTTGCTTCATCGTTTATTTATAATTGTACTGTGTAAAGATCCGACCCGTACAGTATCCCTTGAAATAAAAACGTGGCACACAAACCTAAAGTGGTAACGTCTATATCGTCTATATCGTCTATCGTCTATATCGTCTATCGTCTATATCGTCTATCGTCCATATCGTATATCGTCTATATCGTCTATCGTCTATATCGTGTATCGTCTATATCGTCTATCGTCTATATCGTCTATCGTCTATATCGTCTATCGTCTATATCGTCTATCGTCTATATCGTCTATCGTCTATATCGTCTATCGTCTATATCGTCTATCGTCTATATCGTCTATATCGTCTATCGTCTATATCGTCTATCGTCTATATCGTATATCGTCTATATCGTCTATCGTCTATATCGTCTATCGTCTATATCGTCTATCGTCTATATCGTCTATCGTCTATATCGTCTATCGTCTATATCGTCTATCGTCTATATCGTCTATAGTCTATATCGTCTATCGTCTATATCGTCTTATAACATCTATCGCGGTTAATCTCACATCTCACAAACTACGTTTCGACGTGAATAATGGTTATGTCAGAACGGTAAAAAGTTTTTTTGGGGGGCCAAACCCCCCCAAAATAACAATTTTACAACTCATCGAATTTCGCTTCTTCATACGTCAATAGGTAATTTAAACACAACTTCATTCGTAAAAGTTGCGTAGATTTCCGCTTAAATTAGGAAATGCGTCATTTTTTGGTCGAGTTCAGGCGTGTTGGGGGGCTTGGCCTTTCCGGCCCCCTTAGATACACCAGTGGCCAGAAAAAAAAAGTTGAGGGGAGAACACCTTTTGGGGGCCGAACTCAACATTGTGGGAGGGGGGGGCGAGGCCACCCCAAAAGTATATAAATCGACACCTATGAGTACAACTGAACACTAATTTCTAGTTGTTTGTCAGGGAAAATGGGGGGGGGGGATTATCCCCCTGGCTCAATAATGGGGGGACACTTCCCCCCGCCCTCCCGCCCCCGTGGCGGAGCCCTTGGATTGCGACTATTATCGGTCAAACACACTACACACCATCCTCATGTTAGATTGAGAACGCACAATTTTCAACATGACAGAGTAGTCCATGGTCTCAAGATCGTCATATTTGTGGGTATGCAATGTCACCAAATTTGATTGAGCTTCAACATGGAAAACATTGACGACACATGAAGGAAATTATATACACAGAGTACATTTTTCCAGCGAAAGGTTGCTGGGATAGGTGGGTATTGGACCCCGCTATCTGAAGATAGGGGAGACGCGTCTCCCGCGTCCCCCCCCCCCCCCCCCGTTGCGTTGCGCCGTCCCTGCCAGAAGCAGAAACGGCTAGCAGGCAACAGCTCTCATTGTTGTCGGGCGAAGACGGGTCTTGAAATCCAGAAATGCTGCTGATCTAGAACACTTTCCGCTGAAAAGTGATGATCATGGTTCT
The DNA here is from genome assembly GCA_036785665.1 of Chirona hameri. Taxonomy (NCBI): domain Eukaryota; kingdom Metazoa; phylum Arthropoda; class Thecostraca; order Balanomorpha; family Balanidae; genus Chirona; species Chirona hameri. The sequence continues at coordinate 43,899 of JAXIVJ010007834.1, forward strand.
CGAAAACAAACAGTCATGTTTGTTAAATGCATATATTTTTCCTCATTTAATGTAGTTAGTTTTTACCTTAAATGGACGCAATATATTTTACATAAAGATAGGAAAATTTGGTAGACTATTCTCAATTTTTATGTTATCTGCACGACGAGTGTGAGTGTTCTCATTCATCACTTACAGGGTCTTTCCGTTTGAGTCTTCGCCATGGTAGGTCGTCGATGCGCTGCTGTTCTTCTAAATATTGTTTTATTCCATTGTTCCGTTGCTTGATGCCTTTTTAACTGTTTGAGGAATTTCATTTGTATTATATTCAGCTATAGATAGTGATTTTTTTCCATTCGCATTATATCGTTCTCTGGTTATTAGAGTTTATATTGGGTACACGTGGCGCGAGTTCCAGCTTTCGCTGGGTTGTTGAAGTAGGTGAGCTTTTGAAGGCTCGACTAGTTCAGTGTGCGTGAAGTGATTTAAGCTGCCTTGCATCATTCATGCTTCATGCCCTTCATGTCCTTGCCCCAATGAAGCATCCTTAGTTGGGTACACTGGTCAAATTTTCCTTTTTTGTCAAATTTTGGAAATTACTTCTATAAATAGCAATTGGAACCTAGACATAGCAATTGGAACACACTCTTTCTTTCACACTCAATAATGGGAACAAGCGTTTCCATTTATGGCAAATCCCTAGCCCTAGCTTTCTAGAAATGTTGGCATTTCATGTCTAAAAGCAAGTTTTGCCTTTTGGATTAGGATGCTGCATAGTGATTTGCATCTTTTACCCTTGAACTCAGTTTTTTTCATTTACATTGATGTCTGCTAGGCATAACGCAAAACAGTAATATTTGTTTTTTTAGATTATTTATGAAATATTTGGCGATGAAAGAGCATCTATATTACTATTTGATAAGCGTCTGTCTGTATCTGTATCTGGCACCACTCAGTTTATTCAGTTAAACAGTCTGTTAATCAGCGGGGACACTTCCATTTTTGGAAAGTGCATTCCTGTTTTTAGAAGTAATTTCCAAAAATGGAAAATATGACCAGTGTGACTGGCCTGGTGTCAGAGGCCCAATTGCTTTGGTGTGTGTTAAAGGTGAAGGGAGTTTGGACTGAGAGTTAACTTATTTCAGGCTTTTGACACTTTTGAACTCTGTTGAGACTGGGAAATGCAAAAAAAAAACTGCTCCAAAATAGTGCTGGTGATGTCAGCCTGCCATAGGCATGCATGTAAATTATCTCAAATTAGAGTACCTTTATGAACACTACAAAAAAACGCTGGCCTAATTATTGAGTATGAATATGCCTGCGACATTCATAAATTGAATGTGTCCCATCTTTAATAAGTTTTACGTTTTTTCTTGGCCAGCAATAATTTCGGATTAGCAACTGACATGCGTGTTGGAGTGTGTTGGATTTTTCATTTCATGACCTGGTCCCGGAGAGTAAAATTGTATTGTCAGGCAAATTAAGATTTTTTTTTATTATTTGACTTTGAAAGTAACATTCCTGATTGGTAATAGATATTAAATCCTTGTGAGGAAGTGGGCGACCCTGTTGGTGATCTGCTTAATAAAATACATTGATAATTTTTGGGCTTAAAATTAATTTGAAGTGAAGTAGTTTTAAATGAAGAATCAATGTCAGCAGTATGGTGATAGTCACAGATGAGACATGTTGCTCATTTAACACATTTTTAATATATAATAAACCATATACTTAGATCTGATTGGTTTGCATGTCAGGCATACTTTTTAGATTTTGCACTAAAATGCTGCCTTATTGAGGCTGTGTGAGAAATGTGAAACTTGCATTGTTGATTGGTTGCCAGTGAAGTACATTTCGTGTTGCAGGTGGCAGACTTCCTTTAAAGGGAAATAATGACCCTTCCCACAAAAATGTTATCACTTGAAATAGACAGACGAGGCCAAAACTTTTAAATTTATGCATTTTGCATATAAACATTCCTACCAAAAGATATTTCAAATTAAAGTTGACCAGAAATCCATGCTTATAATAGGTTAAGGTCAGGGTATAGGCATGGAAAGTCCCAAGGGACCTGAGAAAGCCTGCTCAGTTACTAGTATCTAGTGCTATCTGGATGGCCTAGTCCTGTACTGACTTAATAGTCTGTACTCCCAAGAAGGAAAAAATGTCCATGAAACAGGTGTTGGACAAGATTTAAAAAGTTGCTATTTCACTTAATTTGAGATTCAATCAATTTCATACCATACATGTGTAATAAAATATGCAGATCAATTATCAAAAGGTCATTATTTACCTTTAAGGAGATTCAATTTAAGGCATGAGTAGAATGGGGCATTTCAAAAATGATGGAGTAAGATAAGGTTACAAAGGGACAATGTACTGAGACAAAACACTTAAAATAATACAAATTATTGTCTGCATCTGAGAACAAGTATGAGCCAAATATGGTTTAAGTGGTAACCACTCAAAATGTATCAGGTGTTGTCGAGATCTCGTCTGGGTAAAAATGGCACATCAAAATTGGGGCAGCAGTAAGATTATTGGGGTAACTCATGCCAGTTGGGGTTTATACTGGAGTGTTACTGCTCATGGAGAACAAGGCATTGCACGGTAGAAGGCCTGTGGATTTTGAAAAATGTGCCACTTGTATCAAATGCTGCATAGGTGTATTTGCTGTCATTTCCACAACATCCCTACCCGTAAAATATTTATTTGCAGGGCAAGACAATTTTTGTAATAGCCTATGTTTGACAAAATATTGTAAATTGCTGACAGAATACAGATTATATAAATTAAAGAAACATTGATCATACTGAATAAGATATATTTTTTTGTAGTTTTGGCACTTGTCAAAAGTGGTGATCATGTTTGCTGATAATGCATCATGGTGAGAATGTGCTGGCAGCATATGCTGGTAGTTTTAGTGTCCTAGCCAAACGTGGTGATCAACATGTGGTAGGACATGTGGCGAAGATCGTGCGTGTGTGGGCGTTCTACCCATTCCCGGCCGGAGTCTCGTGTCCCGCCGAGATCAGTGAACGCCCAACAGTGATTAACTGACCCCGAGATAGCTGCGGTATGGCCCCATATAGTAGCCGCCGCGGTGAGCATGTGGGTTACATTCAATCCTTCACTTATGAATTCCTGAGACTTTCCCAGCTCCACTCCTACTTTCAGACTCCCAAGTCATTGATTTTCTTGATGCCCCTGCATATTCTTATTGATTCCATTCACTCATTTGGACATGCTCATCAATTTTCTTGTCGATTCTAGGGATACTGTAAATTCTACAACTTTTCTTGCCTATTCACACTATATATTCGACACGCCCTCACCGATTTTCTCGCCGTTTCCAGTCGCACCGCAAATTCGAGGCCCCCCGTCATGGATCGATGGGCTTCTACCCCAAGAAGCGGGCACGTCGTCACCGCGGACGCGTCAAGACCTTCCCGAAGAACGACAAGAACAAGCCGTGCCACCTGACGGCTTTCATCGCCTACAAGGCTGGCATGACGCACGTCGTGCGTGAGGCTGATCGCCCCGGATCCAGTGAGTAACGCGGGGCGCAGACCGGGAGTGGGCCGGGGAGGGGAGATTACTGAGGGATATGGAGTGGTCGGGGGGGGGGGGGGGCTGTCTGCTGAAGTCTGGATTCAGTGGCAGGCTGACGGGAGGGAGGGGGCGCCGGTGTCTGAAGGGGGAGGGACAGTGCAGGGAGTGGAGGTCTCATGGTTTTTGTTGTTTTGGCGTCTGGTAAAAAGTTGTGATCAATGTGTGTGGAATATTCGCACCTCTGGGTTGGCAACCTATGCTCCTGGTAGTTTTGGTGTCCTAGCGAAACGTGATCAACATGTGGTAGGACATTGGCGAAGATCGTGCGTGTGGGCGTTCTACCCATTCCCGGCCGGAGTCTCGTGTCCCGCCGAGATCAGTGAACGCCCAACAGTGATTAACTGACCCCGAGATAGCTGCGGTATGGCCCCATATAGTGGCCGCCGCGGTGAGCATGTGGGTTACAGATTCAATTCCTGAAACTGTCTCTTTCCCAGCTCTACAGTTATGTCTCTGTAAGATTTACTCTAAATGTGAATCGTCTCTCGCCGGTTTGCTCCCGCGTTGATTAATCTTTGATTTCGCACCAGAGTTGTTTTGTTTCACTGCCTCGTGCTAGAGCATCTCCCACATTCTCAACACGTTCTCGTTTTCCGTCTGTGTGCTCGTGCTGTGGCGTCTAACACGCCCTCAATCCCGCAGAGCTGAACAAGAAGGAGATCGTGGAGCCGGTGACCATCCTTGAGACCCCTCCGATGGTGATCGTCGGTGTGGTGGGCTACGTCGAGACCCCCAAGGGTCTGCGCGCCTTCAAGACCCTGTTCGCCGAGCATCTGAGCGAGGAGTGCAAGCGTCGCTTCTACAAGAACTGGTCAGTTGCCGCCTTGGCTGGTGGACATTGGCGATACTTTGTTTTTGTTCTCGTTGGTTTGGCAGATGATCAGGAGAGAGGTCACCGATGTTATGAGTAGCGCTTTTGTTCAGTTTTCGCGCAGTTATTAAGTAGTGTCAAATGTCAAGTTGATAATATTGGAGCTGACATATTATCTGCCTTCTCAGTTTTGTTTAGCGATGCTATGCTGTGCCTGGCGTAGTAAAACAAAACTAGTAGTTGACTTAGTATCACAGTTTAAAATCCTCCAAATGAGCTGCACAGTATGCACCTGATACCAGCCCCAGTATTCGTCGTCTGGTATTGTCGGCTTCTCACGGCCCATCCGCCCGCTCCAGCCTCCGCTCGCTTCTTGAGGCGATGAGGCGTCACCGGCTCGTCTGCCGTCGGCGGCTGCCTGCTCTGCCCTGCCCCCGGCGGAGGCACCAGGCGACCCCACGGCTGACCGGCCCTGCCCCGCCCCTGCTCCCCCGCTCCGCCGATAAACCCGCAGGTGCTCCTCGAAGAAGAAGGCCTTTACCAAGGCGTCCAAGAAGTGGGCCGATGAGGCTGGAAAGAAGGAGATCGGTCGCGACTTTGAGAAGATGAAGAGGTATTGCACTGCGATCCGTGTCATCGCGCACACCCAGGTAAGGGCTGACATCAGGATAGGGGCAGGGCTGCAGTCTGGCACGGACTGACTGGATAGGCTGGCGCGGACTGACTGGAAGTCTGGCGCGGACTGACGGGATAGGCAGGGGAACACACCCGGGTACGGATTGGTACAAGGAGAGAATGCCCAGGAACAGGAGGGGGAGTGAGGGCATGTGACAACACTTGTGTAACACATCAGACATGTGTGTGTGTCTGTTTGTGTTGGCTTCTTACCCATTCTTGGCAGACAGTTCATAGTCTGCCATGATCAGTTAAGAGCCGATAGTGAATACCCTAGGTGAGGTGCCTCTCACGTTGGTCTGGCACGGAACTGAAGGGCAGACAATTGTACTTATCGTTCATTGTGCCAGTCTTCACTTAGCTGTACCCTACCTGGCATATATCCGCCGGCGGCCTCTCGCTGGCCTCTTTCTCCGCGCCTCCCCTCAATATGAAGTCCGGGTTTGAATGGCGTTCTGCTGCCACCTGTCCAAAATTATAACTAGTATCGCCTAGTGAAGTCCAGGGTGAAGTGTATCCACCGCTGCCGCCGCCTCCAACTGCTCCTGTGCTGACCTCTGCCTTCCCTGCTGCAGATGAAGCTGCTGCGCATGCGCCAGAAGAAGGCCCACCTGATGGAGATTCAGGTAAGAGAGAGGTGCTGTGGGGTCGCGTAGCACATGTGGAGATGGAGGTGAATGGTTGCTGTCAGGAGTGTGGGCGTTCTACCCATTCCCGGCCGGAGTCTCGTGTCCCGCCGAGATCAGTGAACGCCCAACAGTGATAACTGACCCCGAGATAGCTGCGGTATGGCCCCATATAGTAGCCGCCGCGGTGAGCATGTGGGTTACAGATTCAGTGTCCGAATTAGCTGTGAAATCAAGTGTTTTAACTTCTAAATTCAGGGATTTCGCTTTGCTTTTGTTCCTATTTTGTTGCTCTGCAATTTTTCAACATTTCACTTTTTGTATTTTCTCACAGTCCGCGCTGCGTTTTACAACCTCGTTAGCCTCAACATTCGTTTTCCTTTTGTACAAATATTTCCCATCCCACTTTTTCTTTCTCGAGTTTTCTTGTGGTTCCTCAATCCTCCTATTTCTTCTTTGCTCATCAAAAAGCTCCATGGAAACTTTCCCGCCGCCGTCCCTCTCCGTCTGACCTCAGTCTGACCTCTCCCTGACCTCCCCGTCCCTGCACAGGTGAACGGCGGCACCATATCCGACCAGGTGGACTGGGCCCGCGAGAAGCTCGAGTCCCAGGTACCGGTGGGCAGCGTGTTCGCCCAGAACGAGATGATCGACATCGTCGGAGTCACCAAGGGTCGCGGATTCAAGGGTACGTTGACAGGCGCGAGAGACGCTGCGGTCGACGATTCTGTTGATTGGTTCTGTTCCTAGATTTGTGGTGTCATTTTCGCGTAATTAATTGCGTGGTCGTGTGGAACCAAACTCTTAAAAGTCCATGTTAATATTTGGAGACTGCTTTTTATTCGTACGTTGCTTTTCGTCGTTTTTACCTCCTAGATGATGGATTCATGATGGTTTTGGCTGAATTCCTCTGTTGATTCGCCGACAATGCTGCCTTCCTTCTGACGCCCGTCCCTCCCTCCCCGCCACCTATCTACCACCGCCAGCACTAACGCTTCCTCCTCGCACCACTAGGTGTCACCAGCCGTTGGCACACCAAGAAGCTGCCGCGCAAGACTCACAAGGGTCTGCGCAAGGTGGCCTGTATCGGAGCCTGGCATCCGAGCCGCGTCCGCTTCACGGTGGCGCGTGCTGGTCAGAAGGGCTACCATCACCGGACGGAGATCAACAAGAAGATCTACCGCATGGGCGCCGGCATCCACACCAAGGACGGACTGGTAAGGATCCGGGCAGGATGGCTGGGCCTGGAAGGATGGTGTGTCAATGTGTATTGAAGGTCTGCTGTACTGGGAAATGTAGTTAGTCTTTGAGCTGCTGTTTATATGCATCAAATGTATAAGATTTGGTATGGATGTTCAATTTTCCATGCTTCTCTCACTTTTCTGTTCTTGTACCCTCCCCCAACATGATGACAAACCGAGCATAAAAGATCACTGAGATGACTGATCAATGATAGGACTGATATATTTCCTGCCCGTGCTGATCTCTCCTCGTTCCAGACCAATCTCTAACACTGCCCCGCCCTCGCTCCGCCGCCCTCAGGTGGTTAAGAACAACGCCAGCACCGACTACGATCTGACTGACAAGTCAATCACCCCGCTCGGCGGCTTCGTCCGCTACGGAGAGGTCAACAACGACTTCATCATGATCAAGGGATGCTGCATTGGACCCAAGAAGCGCGTCCTCACCCTGCGCAAGGTAGGCGTGGAGTTTTGACGTAGGCACGTGGGTTTGTTTGAAGGATCCGTCGTGTGGCTGTTATTTTGTTAGTGTAGTGCCGTAGTGGTTTTACGACAGACTGTGTTGGCTTCTTACCCATTCTTGGCAGACAGTTCATAGTCTGCCATGATCAGTTAAGAGCCGATAGTGAATACCCTAGGTGAGGTGCCTCTCACGTTGTCGGGCACGGAACTGAAGGGCAGACAGTGTACTTGACAGTTCATTGTGCGAGTCTTCACTTAGCTGTACCCTACCTGACATATATCCGCCGGCGGCCTCTCGCTGGCCTCCTTATCCCTTCCTTCCCTAAGTCTGCTTCTGACCCCTGCTGACCTACCCCCTCCACTGCCCTCAGTCGCTGCTGGTGCACACCAGCCGCGTGGCCACTGAGAAGATCGAGCTGAAATGGATAGACACCTCGTCCAAGTTCGGTCACGGTCGCTTCCAGACCGCTGCCGAGAAGGCTGCCTTCCTCGGCCCGCTCAAGAAGGACATCCTGCGCCGCAAGGAGAAGGAGGCGGCCGCCGCCAAGGCCTGAGCAAGGTGAGAAGGGTGCGAGCGAGGGGTGGGTCAAAAAGAGTGAGGGTGTGGTTTATGGGGAAGGGGAAGAGTGCGTTCGGGCGGAGTCAGGGAGGGGAAAGAGGGTTGCCAAGTCCTGAGCGAGGCGAGAGGGTGGATGGGGAGGTGGGTGCGATCACTACGGGAGGGGAGGTGGCCCTGGGTGCGGTCACAGGTCTGTAAATGGAGCGGACGTGAGGGGATGTGACCCTGGGTGCGGTCACAGGTCTGTAAATGGAGCTGACGGGAGGGGATGTGACCCTGGGTGCGGTCACAGGTCTGTAAATGGAGCGGACGGGAGGGGATGTGACCCTGGGTGCGGTCACAGGTCTGTAAATGGGGCAGGACGGGAGGGGATGTGACCCTTGGTGCGGTGCGGAGGAAGGGGCATCGCGTCAGTTGAGGTCGTTTGTTGACGTTTGGTGTAATGTAATGCGCCAGGTGCCGCCGATGCAGCTGTGGTGGTAACTGGGGTACACGTCGCTGTTGCTACGCGCTAACGGAAACTATGAGGCTTCTTTAGTTGTAATTAACCTTCGCAATCGCGGCGCCCCCAAGGTACAAATCATTGTCAGGAAAATGCCGACGTTAAGTGGTTTTGTGAGATACTGCCTGATAAAGAGCGATTTAATTATTCCATTTCCCCTTTTTACACAACGACGCATTTGAGTAACTTTCTTAGGTTGACCATGACTCATAATTACTATGGTAAACCTGGTCATTACCATTCTAATGATGGTAAACCTGGTCATTGCCATTCCAATGATGATAAATCTGAGCCAATCCTCTGAAATAAGCCGTGATTGTGCCAATGATAGAACTGAGTTCACCGCCCGCCCCACCACACTGTCGCGGCCCGCCTCTGGTGTTGACGCTGCTCGTCTGGTGTCGATGTTGCAGGTGACCCCGACTGGAGACGTCGCCGGAGACTGTTCGTTCCTGACTATAATACACCAGCTGGGCAAAATACCGTGTTTGATGGCGGAGTTTGAACTGGATAGACTGAGTGATGCTGGAGTGAGAGTATGGTTTGGATGGAAACTCTTGGAAGGAAGGAAAGAAAGAGAGGAATCGAGGGATTTGACGAAATTCAGAGTGAATGACCATGGCTCCGAAACTCGTCCTAAAAACAACTTATCAGAGCTCAGAGAGATTAATGTGCCCACATGACTGGAGATGCGTGGCTGGTGTGACTGCCATCTTTGAGAAGTGCGTCATCTCTCGACGGTGTGATTAGACTGAATCTGCTGGGTACCGATCTTTGTAGCTGGTGGAAACGACAAAAACAACCCGACGCAATTTAACTCTGCTCGCATTCCCATAGCTGCATTTGGCGTGCGACCAGTGGTCTTCCCTCTTGAACCCTTCTCGCCAGCACGCTCACGTCAAGGTGGACGGAGAAACCCCGATCACGATAGTGCTGATTGCGCAGACAAACTTCAGACGCCGTGCTAATTTACAGTTCGCATTCACGTTGGCTCGAGTGCGGTAGTTTGAATTAATGTTATTAATCGGGCATGTCCCGAGGCTGTTGGTGCCCGTCTCTGCGACAGCCGGTGCCTGCAAAATGTCGTTTTATTGGCCACCTGAAAGTCTTGGTTAACCGTGTGGAACATGCCGTTGAATATTCAGTAAGAAAACGAGCGATGCTATGGGAGCCAAACATTTTGGCGCCTACATCGCGCAGAAGCCCTAATCAAGGAAACATGAGTGGGATCTTCAATACGCGAGGTTGCAGGGTCTGGTAACATGCCAACAGGGGGGCAATTGCCCCCCCCCCCTCCGTTAAAATGAGTTAATTCGACGCGAGCGGGCACTAAATACTTTAAATGATGCATCACTAGTCTTAAAAAATCTTTCAGTCACCCGACGTGCCTATTATTACTGCATGGCCTCTGATAACATGTGGCAAATGCCCTACAGTGACTGCTGGTTCCCTCCCCAGTGACCAAATTGTGTCGCTCTACTGGGAGCAAAATTCGTGTGTAACATCGGTTGTACGGTCTGTAAAGTAGATCCAAGAGTCGCTGAAACATGCTTTCAACTTAAAACCAATAAAACTCCGTTTAGAGCTACCTAGCGTAGCTCTTGAGATCTTCAGCACGGATACCCGCCCCTCGTCGAGTCTGTTCGAAATTGGCGTGGGCCACAGGTGTAGATTTATATACGTTTGGGGTGGCCCTCGGCCTCCATATGTTGAGTTTGGTCCCACAAAGATGCTTTCGGCTCCCTCAATGTTTCCTGGTCAATGGCGGATCAAAAGGCCAAAGCCCCAAACCAAACTTAAAAAGCAAAGAAACCTTTACCAAAGTAGGTTGATTAAATCGCCCATTCATCCATATAAAATACGATGAGTCGGGGGGGGGGGGGGGGGGGGGGCGCCGCCTCTGCCCCGAAGGCGCGGAAGGGTCTCGTAAGCAGACCAAATTGCGCGGAAATAGACATGCTTACGGGGTTTGATATGACATTTGCTGCGCTCGGACCAGGAGCCGCCCCTGGCCAGGTGCCACCCTCAGGTCACATACCGCGTTCTGGCGGGGCACCGCCCTCATGGTAGATGTCGCCCAATGGCCAGGTGACTGCGCCCCTCTGGCCAGTGATCGAGCCATTCTGGCTAGTGACGGCGCCCCTCCGGCTAGTGATGGCACTCCTGCCAGGGACGGCACTATTGCGGCCAGTGACGACGCCCCTCTTGCCAATAGCGGCACCTTTCCGGCCAGTGGCCGCCGGAGGGAGGTGCGAGGCTCTCGGGCCTCGACAATCGCCCTCTCAGACCAGCCTGGTATCCGCTCAGGCACGACAAGTGTTCTGGCAGGCCTATAAATCATCTAAGGACCCCATCATACCGCACAAGGGCCCTTCAGGCCGACGGGGGCCCGCTCAAGCCGATAGAGTTCTCATTCAGGCTGATCCAAGGTCCTCAAGCCGACCGAGGACCGCTCGGGTTGACTGGGCCCATCAGGCCGACCAAGTTCCCCTTCGGAGCGCCGGAGGATCTCTTCAACCCGACCGTGGGCCCCACACGCCAACCAAAGGCCCCTCAGACGGAACATGGGCCCACAGGCTGATAAAGGGCTCCCTCATACCGAGTGATGGGCCTGAAGCCGACCCTTTTGAATATATATGCACGCCACTACGCACCAATTTATTACGCAGTGTCAGTCATGGGAGACGAGAAGAACAATAGTTTCTGTGTTGCTATTCCTTCAATTGAGGTAGAATGAGTTTATCACTCCGGACGAGGCAGGGGCTGCCCTAAATGACTTGCCCGCTAAAACAAAGTTGTATGCCGGAGACGGGGGAAGCTCTTGGACTTACGGTAATACATCTCCCGCATAAGGGGAATTGAGATTGTAAGCAAGGTCAAGCTGTCGAGGGCAGACAGAAAATTGGCAAAAGATCTACGTAAGTCATGCGACACATGTTTTATAGGTTGTTTTACACGTATAATTTGATAGCCAATTTTACACCCTGACTCCATATAATGGCCCTTAGCGAAGTTCCAGGTCAAGGTCAGGTTGCATAAGGTCAAAATTTGAAGTTTATTAATATAAATAAAAAAGTCATGTTTCTAGACCAGTTTTTGTCGAATAAATACAGTGGTAGTGTCCATTTATTTGCCTGTATGTGGTAATTAAAAACCATAAAATGCAATTTCAACAAAATAATGTGAGTTTGTCATGTCATGTGTCATGAGTAGTCGTATTTGGAGCCATAAGTACGTCAAAAATAAAGATTTTACTTTGAAATTTGTGTGGGTATCGTTCATACTTGGTTATCCAATACATATTCCGTTTTTTTATATCTTGGAAAACTTAGATTTTGTGGGATTTTTCCTGAACTTCTTTTTTTTTTTTTGGGGGGGGGGTCAAAAACTAAGAAAATGCAAATCCGAGATAGCCATTTTCTTTCATTTGACTTTTCTTGCCCCTCTCCGTTTTTTGCTTTACAACTCTACACTACAATTTGCAATTTTTACAATTTGCTTTACAGCTCTATTTTCTACGTTTTTCTAACATTTATCGTTTTTCCACCAAAAGTGGCCATGGTCACTAAAACGTCATTATCTCAAACTACTTCACTAATTTGAATGGACATCGTTGGGCAAACTACGGGGAGGCGATCTAAAAATTAATCGATCAAAAATTAGGTCGTGACGTCATCAAAATGGGCGGAGCATGCCCACACATGCGGAACTTTATATACTTTTGGGGTTGTAGCTACAACTGCATCCTCAAAAATTACAAGCCCAATTATGAATATTAACAACCCCAACATTGTCAGTGAATGCATATCTAAGTAAATAAATACTTGTGAACGGTAACACAAAATCACCAAAGGATTTGCAATAACAATGATAACAAAATAATTAAAACATATGAACACAGGAAAGAACAAACTTTTAATTGTTAGTAAAGTTTGTCATAAAATAACATTTAAAATCCAACAATAGGTACAACATGTTAATCTCCAAATTACTGAGAACAACTATGTAGGTACACAGGGGCTGTAGGATCATATTCAGTTGGGTCATAAACACAAAAGAACAACACTACTTATTGACAAACGGGCAACTTTTTCAATTTCAGACACACAAAATGGCAATAGGTATAGGTGTTTACATAAAAACATGAGCAAAGCAAGATTGAGTGTAGCATATATCACATTGGCTTAGTTCTGGATAAATCTCACATTAGAATGCACCATTGCATGGTTCGCCAAAGGTATTACAATTTGAGTTTAAATATGTTGGTGAAATTGACACTTAACCCTATTGTAACAGGGGGGGGGGCGGATTCCGCCCCCCCCCCCCTCATGTTTTTCGCAGATATCTCCAGAACGGCTGGGAGCAGGCCCATGAAATTTTGGGACTTTTCATAGAATTGAACTCCGCATTTTGAGTCAAAATTTTGAGTTCTTAACCTGAACAGAGGCGGTGCCAGGGCACAGTTTTGGGTGGGTTCGGAGGCGACATTTGGCGATAAACGGAAATGCGATCTTCACGGTTTCTTCCTAACTGCATCAAGTATGAAGGTGTTACATCGGCTTACGGTGATTGCAACAAGTTCAAATTAGTTGATGTTAATGAAATATCATAAAAATTGCATGGCAGAGGCGGTTTCAGGGGCTTGAAAAGGGGGGTTTCCAGGAAGTATTCAATGCTTGGCGGGAAGCCAATAGAGCAATGTAAGGGGCATTTATAGCTTATCAAGATGTAAAAGATAGCTTCTGCATATCTTATTATTCTTATTAAATTATTTGCATAATTTATTACTTATAGAGTTTCAGGGGCGTGTTCAGGAACATGAAAAGGGGGGTGACTGGCATGGTGATGACGATATGCCAGCGATAACGGCGCAATATACGTTTAGCTTATAATAATATATGCACATATGAGACCAGAAAAGGGAATAGTCATTTTTTTGCAGAGGCGCGCTCAGGAATGGAAGAAGGGGTCATATTATTGTTAATGTCGGTCCGACCGTGGCGGCCGAGCTGGAGGCGCAAGTGTCCACCTCCCTCTCTCCCCACTCGTTTGCCGAGAGTGGGAGCTTGTTACTTTTTCACTGCATCCAATCAGTATGAGTGCCCTACACCGCATCGTCTTTAGTATGCGGAACTCCCCGGCTCGTGGCGCTGACTGCGGCCTCTGCATCCGTATCCTGAAGCTCGCCTTCAATTCATCGGCCACGTCCTTCTCTTCCTCATCAACTCCTGCATCACGACCAACGACGTGCCTACCTCCTGGTAAACACTCCCTTGTGTATCCAATCCATAAATCCGGCAATCCTTCTGATCCTTCCAACTTCCGCCCAATTTCAATACTTCCGGTCATAGCCAAAATAGTGGAGCGGGCGGTGCAACGTCAGCTCTACTATTACTTTCATCTAACCCATCTCCTTGCTCCTACCCCAGCACGGTTTCCGCCCACGGCACTCTACGGAGACGGCGCTCACTTGTATCACTGACCACATGCCTCTCGGCTGTCGACTCTGGTAAAATTACTTTGCTTTGTTTGATTGACTTAAGCAAATGTTTGACGTCATTCACATGGAAAACTGTTAGTCAAACTTCAGGCTCTCGGCATAGACACTTTGTGGTTCCAAAATTACTTGCACGGTCACACTCAGAGTGTTAGCTTCCCTGGCTCTGATGGCAAGATTGTAACGTCCACTCCGCGTGATATAAATCAAGGGGTCTTTCAGGGCTCATCGCTCGGACCCATTCTCTTCAGCGCGTTTGCAAATGACTTGAGTCTTCATGCGGGCTGATGCGATTGTGGTGCAATATGCCGATGATACTCAAGTCATGATTTCGGAACCAAAATCTTGTATGCCAGCGCTTATCGCCCGCATGGAGTCGGGCTCTCGCTTGTTCCTTGGGGACTACTTTCATTGCAATGGGCTTAAAGTTAACGTAAGGAAGTTCGAACTCCTTACCATCGGATCACGACAAATTTGCGCTCACTTCCTCAGTTTACTATCAAGTTCCGTGACACTTACCTGGTACCCTCACTCAGAGGCACGCAACTTGGGTGTCATTTTTGATCAGCACCTCACCTGGGACGCTCATGTGTCAGACCCTCTGCCGTAAGTGCTGCCGGTATCCTTGTCAGTCTATCCCATATCCGTCACTACCTCCCGTCACAAATACTTCCCGAAATCGTCACCGCCCTAGTGTT
>JAXIVJ010007835.1:0-58558 GCA_036785665.1 Chirona hameri
ATATATATATATATATATATATATATATATATATATATATATATATATATATATATATATATATTTAATCGCATGGTAGGTAAATATTCAAACACACGCCAACTGCATCTGCTATTCTTTTGCATGGAGAACAACTGGAATTGCGACAACACTGAATCCAGACGGCTAGACCGACTCAGAATCGAGGTAAACCGATGCATTTTACGTTCGGTTGCTCAGAAAACATAGATTGTTATTCTGGTACCATACTGATGAGCACGCCTCAGCGCATCAGCTTACGTCATAGCGACGACACCAGCAAACTGAGCAGTGTTATAAACTCTGGACGAATTGTGATGAATATGCTCGTATATTAACTTTACGGGACATTCCAATGAAAACTTATTTTACTGCCGAACCTTAAGATAGACAGAGAAAGTGGAAAGCGTCGCGGCGTCAGAGTCAGTGGCGTACCCAGGATTCACTCCAGGAGGGGGTAATTTTTGCTCAGGGGGGCATAAAGTAACCCCACCAAAAAAAAACACCGGATTTGGCCCATTATATTTTTAAAAGGGCATATTTCCACCATTTTTGTATTAAAAAAAGAAAACAGTAATTAATTTTGTTTACCAAAGGGTTTACCAAATTTTGTTTACCAAATTTTGTACAGAACTTCAGGGGGAAATTTCCCCGTTTGCCCCCCCCCCCCCCCCTTGTGTACGCATATTGTCAGGGTATACGATACGACACGTATATATGTGCAATTAATATGACGATGAAACTTTTAATACCGAAGTCTCGAAATAAGCAAGCGGATAACAAGTGATAAATAAGAAATGGTGACCGTAAAATGGGGTGAAGTGAGACACATTTTTGCTTTAAGCCGTTGTAGCTTTTCACCTATCGCCTCAATTGGTTTGACCTTTTCCCCAAATGGTAAATTGTGGGAAATACTAACAGTCGAGAGTGGATTTTAATTTATTGTATGTTGCATATCAGTTTTGTTTTTGCTGCTTCGCTTCAATCCACCCGGTGGGGTGAAGTGAGACACGATGTTTGTTCCTGGTGGGGTGAAGTGAGACATGTTTGTTCCCGGTGGGATGAAGTGAGACACAATGTTTGTTCTCGGTGGGGTGAAGTGAGACACGATGTTTGTTTGCATGCTTTAGGCATGTATTGATAATGTATGGGTAAGCACGATGAGACATGAGTCGTGAGACATTCCTCGGCTTTTGAAAAACAAAGGTTGAATGTTTGTGTCACTGCAGCAACATATGAGGCCACATATTCCAAAATCATCGCTAATGAAAACATGCCCCTGTTGCAGTTATGCGACGTAATATTTCCATGGTGCTTAATCTTGTCACATGACGCCAAAGAAGACAAACTTGTGCTTCTGTTGTCTTGTAAAGTGACACCAAAAGCAAAAGTAAAAACTACACAAATTTGTGCTGTTATGTCGATGGCCAGGGAAAAGACTAAAGGGCTCCTATGGATCGGATAAGTAGGTACTCTACCTTAACCCGCACCAAGCCGGGGAGGGTGTTTAGACACCCCCCCCCCCCCCCCTCAGGTTTTTTAAGGATAGCGGAAAAAACGGCGGTGCGCAGCGCCACCGTTTTTGGCACAGCTGTTCAAGCATCAATTGCCCGCAGTATGTAAAAAATACCTCGGGTCATCTCAGGTCATGTCACCAGACCAGGTCACGTGACCCCACCTCCAAAAAACTTGTGGTCGTACTATAGTCACAGTTTTTGGATGATCGGTTTTACACTTACAGGATTGCATAATGTCACATATCTACAATCCGTGCATCTTTGATTTTGTTTATATCGGCAACCTAAGATCGGGTTAATTTCGTGACCTCCCCATTATAAGTCAATGGGGGAAATATTCAAATGCTTTCTATTCCAAGGATACGCAAGATATCAGTCTGATTCCTTCTGGATCATGTTATTATCAGCCATTCTTGATGACCTAGTTGTCATTTTTGTTCAGTGACCCCTACATGGTCAGCCGAGGTCATCCGAGGTCACCAACAGTTGTATGTCAATAACTCTCGAAATAATGACGATAGAGAAGTGACACCGACATTACTGTGTTTGTCTCGTCGAGGCACGTCTTCCCATATGCAACATGACCTACTTGGGTCACCACTTGACCTTGACCTGAGGTCAAATCTTAAGGTTGACCTAAACTGGTCAATATTAACATGAGTCGAAGTGCCGTGACAAGACAAGCACGATGGCATCAACATCGTGTTTGTCTCGTCGTTATTAGGTAAAAGGCTATTCGTGAAAAACTGTTTTATATCGCCTTTTTTACATTTTATGAGCTCTGGAGCCTAAACTATTGATCTGAACTAAAATTTGAGGGCACATCGCAGATTTAATTTTTCACGAGCTTTCCATTGCCTTTTTCCGTTTGTGCCAATCTGTCATAGTTCTTGAGATATCTGAAAGTTTCTGGAGCGAGGTCCTAAAACAGGAAAATATGACCTTTGATGACCTCTCGTGACCTCAATATTGGCTTTAGGAAAAAAATATAGAACCACTTTCGAATGTGTTTGTCAAGAGCTTTCGGATGCCTTTTTAAACGTCTTGCTAGCCCTTTTAATTTTTTTAGTTAGAGGAGGGGTGTCTACCCCCCCCCCCCCCCCCACGGCACGGCGAAGGTGGCGCCGAGCACCGGCACGGCGCGGGTTAACCAAGTTTCATGTTTTAAGGAGGATATGGAGACGTCTGGACAATCCAGGATCGCAGCCACGGGAGGTGGGGGGCAACGGAGAAATTCCCCCCCACCCCTCACACCATACGGGGGTCACAGGGGGCCCCACCGAGATTGGCCCAGATACAATTTGCATTAGCTAAATGGCATTCAAAAAGCCACAGAGGAGCCCTCAAACCAGGCAAGGGTCACTCTGGTGCATGTCAAGGGCCTTCAGAGACACTGAAGGGCTTTCGAAGCTAACCCAGGGGGCCTATTGAACATGTCCAGGGGCCCATTGAGCCCACCCATGGGGCCCAAAAAACTGCCCAACGGCCTCTCGAGCATGTCCAGGGGCCATTCAGCCCACTCAGGGGCCCCCAAAAAAACCTGGTCAGGGGCTTCCCAAGCATGTCCAGGGGCCATTGAGTATGTTCAGGGGCCTCTCGAACCTGTCCAGGGGCCATTAGCGTCTGTCCAGGGGTCCAGATAGTCTGTTCAGGGGCCTCCCAAACCTGCCCAGGGGCCATTAGAGCCTACCCAGGGGCCTCTCGAGCTTGCCCAGGGGCCCAATGAGTCTGTTCAGGGGACTCTCTAACCTGCCCAAGGGGGCCATTAGAGTCTGCCCAGAGGCCTCTCGAGCTTGCCCAAAAATAGTAATTTGATCAATGTGATGCGTGAAGTTTTGTCGTTTAGAAGTTTTTGCTTTGTAAGTTTTGACGCGAAGAAGTTTTTCCATTAAAAGTGTTTCCATTGGCAGTTTTGACACGTGTAAGTTTGTTTTACTTGGAAGTTCTGTCGTTAGAATTAATTCCTTAGAAGTTTTGTGAGCACACCGTCGCATCGGCCTTAGACTGAGTTTCGGTGCCTTTTTGAGTGGGTTTCGAGGCCATTGTTGGTTCGTACCCCCCCTCCAACCTTTTTTTATAGATTTGATTTGATTGATAGATGGATAACTTTTTTTTCAAACTTGTTGGACTTGTCGGACTTGTCGGGACTTGTCGGACTTGTCGGGCTTGTCGGGCTTGTCGGGCTTGTCGGGCTTGTCGGGCTTGTGGGGCTTGTCGGGCTTGTCGGGCTTGTCGGGCTTGTCGGGCGTGTCGGGCGTGTCGGGCGTGTCGGGCGTGTCGGGCGTGTCGGGCGTGTCGGGCGTGTCGGGCGTGTCGGGCGTGTCGGGCGTGTCGGGCGTGTCGGGCGTGTCGGGCGTGTCGGGCGTGTCGGGCGTGTCGGGCGTGTCGGGCGTGTCGGGCGTGTCGGGCGTGTCGGGCGTGTCGGGCGTGTCGGGCGTGTCGGGCGTGTCGGGCGTGTCGGGCGTGTCGGGCGTGTCGGGCGTGTCGGGCGTGTCGGGCGTGTCGGGCGTGTCGGGCGTGTCGGGCGTGTCGGGCGTGTCGGGCGTGTCGGGCGTGTCGGGCGTGTCGGGCGTGTCGGGCGTGTCGGGCGTGTCGGGCGTGTCGGGCGTGTCGGGCGTGTCGGGCGTGTCGGGCGTGTCGGGCGTGTCGGGCGTGTCGGGCGTGTCGGGCGTGTCGGGCGTGTCGGGCTTGTCGGGCTTGTCGGGCTTGTCGGGCTTGTCGGGCTTGTCGGGCTTGTCGGGCTTGTCGGGCTTGTCGGGCTTGTCGGGCTTGTCGGGCTTGTCGGGCTTGTCGGGCTTGTCGGGCTTGTCGGGCTTGTCGGGCTTGTCGGGCTTGTCGGGCTTGTCGGGCTTGTCGGGCTTGTCGGGCTTGTCGGGCTTGTCGGGCTTGTCGGGCTTGTCGGGCTTGTCGGGCTTGTCGGGCTTGTCGGGCTTGTCGGGCTTGTCGGGCTTGTCGGGCTTGTCGGGCTTGTCGGGCTTGTCGGGCTTGTCGGGCTTGTCGGGCTTGTCGGGCTTGTCGGGCTTGTCGGGCTTGTCGGGCTTGTCGGGCTTGTCGGGCTTGTCGGGCTTGTCGGGCTTGTCGGGCTTGTCGGGCTTGTCGGGCTTGTCGGGCTTGTCGGGCTTGTCGGGCTTGTCGGGCTTGTCGGGCTTGTCGGGCTTGTCGGGCTTGTCGGGCTTGTCGGGCTTGTCGGGCTTGTCGGGCTTGTCGGGCTTGTCGGGCTTGTCGGGCTTGTCGGGCTTGTCGGGCTTGTCGGGCTTGTCGGGCTTGTCGGGCTTGTCGGGCTTGTCGGGCTTGTCGGGCTTGTCGGGCTTGTCGGGCTTGTCGGGCTTGTCGGGCTTGTCGGGCTTGTCGGGCTTGTCGGGCTTGTCGGGCTTGTCGGGCTTGTCGGGCTTGTCGGGCTTGCATCTCCAACTCTAACCAACCCATCTCCGACACATAGCTATAGCTATTTAACGCTCTTCTGATTTAACGGATTTCTCCGGAATGGAGATTCCCTATGCATAAAGGCACGTGAATTACACACATATTGTTGGCTGTGTTTTCCCAGCTCGGAACTACAGACGCCGCTCAAATATTAATATTTCTCGGGGATTCTCCTGGACGGAGGTTCCATGCTCACAAAGGCCCGTGAATTCAACCGCGGACAGACCGAAAACCGTGCTGTGTTTCGAGTGCAAAACGGACACTACTCAAATAGATATATAGGAGATGCTAAATTTCCTATCACATGGTGATAGTTGGACTTTTTTTGACTCATTTAAAGGGAAATAATGACCTTTTGATTTTTTTAGCAACAATTTCTTAGGCTACCGCTATGGTTTTAAAATTATTTTATTTAAATTTAAGAATTAAATAAAATTATTCCCAAATTCGAAGTTGTAAGTTTGGGAAAAATACAAAACAAGTACCTTGTGTACTTCATGAAGGTCATTGACAAATTCGCCCTTCCCTACCATTGTTTACATCGATTGCGGTATTTTTGGAGGCTCTGTGACATTTCCGATCAAACTGAGCGCTGCTCGGACACACGCTAGTAGCGCTTTCGTTCTCCATGGCAACCAGGCGTCAGCCAATCAAAAGCCAGAAAGGGAATACGTTCTGGCTTTTCATTGGCTCACGCCTGGTTGCCATGGAGAACGAAAGCGCTACTAGCAACAACTCGCCACAATGGTTAAGTGCGCCGAGAAGCATGACAATGCTTTGTAAACAAATCGCCGACGCTAAATAGGTCGCCGTCGATGTGCATCGATGAGCTTCCGATTTAATTGCCAGTTTTGTGTTATTGTTTGTTAGTTTTTTTGGGGAAAAATTATTATTTTTCATGATAGTATAAAGCATAGTGTTATATACAGCCACAGACAAATTATACAATACTCCTAATGTTGAAAACAAATGAATTTATTTTCAAAAATTGAGGGTCGCAACCACTAACTATGCCGCCGTTGATGTGCATCGATGAGCTTCCGATTTTATTGCCACTTTTTCCAATCGCTGTTAGTTTTAGAAGATCGCCGGGCATATAATCACAACAAGCAGAACGCACAATATATTTTCCACTCCATTGCGTAAAAAAACAATACGGGAAAAGCCCGCAGTTTGATGAGGACCAAAAGTACTTGCAAGTACCGGTCGTTAAAAGTGTGGAACGCTTATCAACTTTAACTTGAAATATCTTTCGGTAGGAAAGTTTTCATGCAAAATGTGATGAATTTACAATATATTTTGGTCTCGTCTGGCGATTTCAAGTGCTAACTCCATTTTTGTGGAAAAAGGTCATTATTTCCCTTTAACAAATGAACTACATTACATTAAACATATATGTATGTATATTGTACACCCCCTTCATACTGTGTGGTAGGCAATGGCTGCGCCACCATAGGGGCAGGAGTGGCAGACTGCCACCCCTTTCGTGACACTGGTGTGTCATTGCCACCCCTAAAATTTAGGCCACCGTCAACATTTTACCGGTACTGTTTTGTTAAAATTGTGGATTTCGACCGCTGTGAACATATATGGAACAGTTCCCTTTGTCGACCAATGCAAGTTTTAGTCACGTTAGTTTATATTGCTATTAAAACTATTCTATCTATTCACCAGTAAAACGCCTTTTTGGGCGATGACCGAGCGAGCGCGCTCTGGTAAAGCTAAAACAGGTTCGAAATATGAAACGGTAAGGGAGCACACGTGGTAGTAACACAGTCATTTTAGTCCCCCAGAAAAATTGCCAGGCCGCAAGGCATGCCAACATAAAATTAAGTTGTATTAAATTGTTCATGATCTCCTTTCCAAATCTGCCAAAAGGGAGTGCGTCCTGAGCGCTGCATGCTTCATCAGCGTATAAATCAATGCTTATAATAATACAGCCATTTTTTTATCAAGAATCATTTTAGCAAGGTATTTTGTTCATTTCGAAGTTCGCGTTTGCCAACTGCCACGCGCTGTGGTACCACCTCTATCAGAACGCACCATACCAAAAACAAAATTGATTTGATGGACCCAGGGGGGTTTCACCTGTGTTGTGGGCCATAGGGAAGCCCGATTTGCTAGCCGCGACCCTTGAGTGACGTCACTGGGCGTCACTTGGACCGAGCGCCGGGAGTCTCAAAACGTAAACAAAACAGCGGCCATTCGTAAGGTTGTGGTAATCTGGGTAGGGTTTGGCTAGGACTTTGGGCGATGATTTATTTCGGTGCTGTTTTTTTAATGTGATCCTGAAAGTTGCTTATATCTGATAGGAATGATTCAACAGTAATTTAACGATCCTGGCTCCCGGAACCTTACTTTGATGGTGCCTTTTGACAAAACTAGTGTTGGCTTAGGTGTCTCCCGAACCGAAGACTAATGTGATGTGGATCAGGATGTGAAAGAGATTGGTACATTTCTCACCATGGTTCGACTTATCTTAATGTTTGACCATACTTTAACTTTTCACAAGATTCACTCACTGGTTTATATATATAATACCTGGCCAATGCTTTCTGTTCAATTTCTGTACAATCTATAGGTATCTACCAGATTGGTTTCCCAGTCTTATGAAGACAATAGGTAGGTAGGTTACTAGCTGTGATGGATGGGAAGTGGAAACCCTTGAATGGATACTTGATAGTAGGTTGTTTACCCTTAAGATATTGATAATTATGGTTGTGTCTAGTGTATCTAAATTGCAATTGTGGATGCATTTTTTTGTCCCTTTTCAGATTACACCACAGTCCACAAGTTAAACATGCCGTCACATTGTGCTATGTCAACCTGTGGATCGTGGGCTGGCAAGAAGCATAAGCGCAAGGAAATGGATCTTACTTTCTTTCGCTTTCCTAAAGAGAAGATGATCTGGGCAGCATGGGTGCACAAGTGTGCCAGGGCAGACCTGTTTAATGGCACAAATTATTATGTCTGCTCTGAGCACTTTGTGGAGGAAGCTTATGATGCATCATATAATAAAGATAACTTTAGTTCCTGATACCAAACCGAAGCTCAGAATTGATGCAATCCCTTCTAAAAAATCTTCCAGCATCCATCTCAAGGTATTACACTTGTGGCATCAGCATCAGTCAAATAGTTTGCATCTTCCATTCTTTTAAGTACTTGCTTGGGTGCTTGGTTAATTATTGCCTGCATATATAAGGTACCTTACCATTGTTTGTCATTCTTATTTTACACACTACTTTTTATTGACATTTGCATTAATTAATGTACAGTTAGTACTTGGTAAGTTTTTTCAATGTGTCCTGTGTACCATCTATCACTTAGCATCAAGGCAGCTGAATACTAGGATCATAGATGTCAAATTTAGTTATATAATTGAAAGATTGAGCTGATTGTCTGGATGAGCTGATTGTCTGGTGCATATCTATGTGGTTCTGATGCATATCTTAACCCTCGCCCTAGGGGGGGAGGTGCTGACTGCCCCCTGAGGTTTTTCGGTTTTTCTTTGAATAACTTTTTACACATGCAGCGCATCTTGCTAAAATTTTCAGTAGCTGAGTTTACAACAATTATACGTATGCTGTAAAAATTTAATTGAAATTGGTTAAGTAGATTGGGAGATAATCATGTTTTGATGACGTCATGTTGGTGGAAAAACGATAAATATTTGCAAAATCGTAGAAAACAGAGTTTTGAAGCAAATTGCAAACGCAATTCACCAAACCAAAGATATAAAATGTAATTCTCTTTAAAATGGCAATCTCGGATTTCCGCATTTTTTGGTGTTTTGACCCCTAAAATAAAAATTACATGACTTTTGTCTTCAAATCACCACAAATCAAAATTTTCAAAGATGTTAGAAAAACCGGAATATATGTGAGAGAACTGAGTATGGACAATACCCAAACCAAATTTCAAAGCAATATTTCTATTTTTGACTGAGTGATGGCTCCATAAGTGTAAGAAACTCATGACGTCATTTTTGTAATAACTTTTTGGACTTTTGTTAGCAGATAAGAACAAATTATTATTTTTTTCTGTATTTCTGAGACAAAACTGGTCTAGGAACATGCATTTTTATTTACATTTACCAATTTTTTATTTTGATGTTTTCTGACAGAGCAAAATCGCTGTTCTGGACGTGGTCGATCGAGGTCATTCACTTGATCTGGAAGGTCACTCGTTGACTTGAAACCTAAAAAATGCATACCGTTAGATTCCAAACATGACTGGCAACATGTTGGTTCTTACCGCGTTGCTCTATGTTGCTTGGTTTGGAAGTTAGCCGGGGGTCTTTTTAGGACCCCCCATAGGGCGAAGGTGAAAAACCTCCAGTAGGGCGAGGGTTAACATGAATTTTGACATAGTATGTAATATGTATTGATTGTCTTGGAAGAGATTGGTGTTTGCCAATTCAATAAATATTTGCTTGTTTGTCACACACAATACAAATTTGATGCAGTTTAATAGCCTATAATTGGAGGTGTCAAAGAAAAGTGATATGTTTTGTCACACTATATTTAAATTAGTGCATATATCCCTGCATTTATTTACCAATGTGTTGCATATCTACAGGAAGACGGGCAACTCAGTGGAGGCGTGCCGGACTCTGGTGTCAGTGGAGGCGTGCTGGACTCCGTCGACAGTGGAGGCGTGCCGGACTCTGGTGTCAGTGGAGGCGTGCCGGACTCTGGAGGCAGTGGAGGCGTGCCGGACTGGTGGCAGTGGAGTCACGCCGGTCTCTGGTGGCAGTGGAGTCGTGGCCGGACTCAGGTGGCAGTGGAGGCGTGCTGGACTCCGTAGGCAGTGGAGGCGTGCTGGACTCCGTCGGCAGTGGAGGCGTGCTGGGCTCCGTCGGTAGTGGAGGCGTGCCGGACTCTGGTGGCAGTGGAGGCGTACCGGACTCTGGTGCCAGTGGAGGCGTGCTGGACTCCGTCGGCAGTGGAGGCGTGCCGGACTCTGGAGGCAGTGGAGGCTTGCCGGACTCTGGTGGCAGTGGATGCGTACCGGACTCTGGTGTCAGTGGAGGCGTGCCGGACTCGGGTGGCAGTGTCGCCTCCACCTGCGGCTCAGGTAGTTGAATGCCGCTCGCGCAGATGATCAAGGCACAGGAAAGAGCAGCGAACCAGGTTCGCCAGCACAGCTGGAGCTCCGAGTGATCTGGCGGAGCTCCAAGTGATTGCTGACCTGTCACCATCTGTCGCTAAACGGCCGCTGCGCGACCGCATACAGACCACTGTCCTGGCGTCTTCTTTCGCCGCCCCGCCGCTGTCCTTCCGTAGCCCGGCCGCCGCCGCTGGCGAGAGTGAGCGGACGTCTTCGCAAAGGAGGCCAGCGCCCTCCTCCAACAATACCCGCCCATCGACGTCGCCACCACCCAGAAGGCCGTCTCCCGATCCGCCACCTCCACCTGGCAGCGATC
The DNA here is from genome assembly GCA_036785665.1 of Chirona hameri. Classification (NCBI taxonomy): domain Eukaryota; kingdom Metazoa; phylum Arthropoda; class Thecostraca; order Balanomorpha; family Balanidae; genus Chirona; species Chirona hameri. The sequence goes on from JAXIVJ010007835.1 coordinate 10,384, forward strand.
ATGGCCTGGCGGGCGGTACAAGGATCATGAAACCCGCCAGCGGGGCCCGGTCGGCGACGGCGACCGTCTCGTTACGGCGGACATCCGGCAGCTCCGAGCCGGGCACTGGAGCGGCTCGGAGCAGTACCTCCACCGGATCGGCCGCCGACCTAGGCTCGGCTGAGGGCAGTGCAGCGCCGAGGGATGTCCCGCCGCCCTGTGCCGGCTATGCAGAGAAGAGGCTGACACACCGCGGCACGTGCTGCAGCGGTGCCCCGCCCTGGCCAGAGCTCGCCTCCGGCACCTGGGCGACATCCACCCGGACCCGACTACTCTGCGCGATGACGGTGTGGTGGCGGCCTTGGCCGCCGGATTCCGCGCCCAACTGAGCTGCAATGGCTACACCCGGGATGCGAGCCGGAGGGAGGAACGAACGAACGAACGAGTTGTATTCTGGCATGTCGCTGTCCGCCGCCGAAGGATGTGGCGAGATTGGCACTCTCGCCTGTCTGGTCTGCCGCTATTGGCATCGAGGTAGGGAGCGAGAACGACAATGCTGTGCCGTGTGTGCCACAGTATGTTGCTTTGTGCCGCTGTCGGGTGGGAGTGGGGGGCGAGAGCGGCACTCTGACCTGCCTCTGTCCACTGCTTTGTGCCACTGCGTGACTGTCTGCCTCTGTGTGTGACTGTCTGCCTCTGTGTGTGACTGTCTGCCGCTGTGTGCCACTGAGGGCGGAGGCGAGAGCCGCACTCTGCCCTGCTGCTGTCTGCTGCTGTCTTGACACAAGCTCTGTTTACCGTAACTAAACACACCCCGTCTGTCTCAGAAGGATCACATTCTGTCATGGCACTCGGAGGGGTGTCACAACCCGTCGGGGAAACTATGTGAGACGTGCTGGCCACCTTGAGCAGTGTTGCAAAATACATATTCGCTCTTCTTGTGTCGGAATATGGACAGCTGATTAAATGAACCGTAGCTTGATGATTCGTAAAGAAATGTATCACAGATATCGAATGACTACAGTTTGTTGAAGTATGGATGTACCACACCAAATTACATCCCACGAACTAGATTTGGCGGCCGACCGATACTTGGCTCCACAAGCGGGACGCGGGCGAAGAGACGCCCAGTGACGTCACACAGAGGTCGGTGCAGAATGTAAACAAATCGCCTGGTGACGCTACCTTCTTATAGGGCCTTGGATGGGCCTATCCAAAGGTGAAGACCCAATCTCAATCAGAGTAGTGGTTGCAAAGTTATTAGCTTCCGAAAAGCGTCTGTATGGCCGGGTCGGGCTGGGTCGGGCCGGGTCGTCCGAGTCAAATATAAATTTGTCTAGTAAGTTGACGAGAAACCTCACGGGCGCTTCGCGCCCGCTCGGTAATGACCATAATATTCGCCAATTTGACCGCAATTTTCGCTCTGTATCGGGTAATATAAATTAACTTATCTAACCGAGAGCACGCCAATGCAACAGCTGTGCCGGCGCCACTGGGCGGGCATGACGGGGTGGCGGCAACGGGCAGAGCAGGGCCAAGCAGAAGAGCCCTTCATGGGACACATTTTCAGCCCCATCCCGTTCCAGCCCATTCAGCCAGTCCCCAACCCGCTTCAATCCGATTTAATTCATGGGACATTCATAATTGATGTCATAATTGACAAATCATAATTGATATCCCATTCACTTTTAGTGGTGGTAACAAATATATGGTCTATCCCAAACCCGTTCCAACCCGTTACATTTGCAAAAATGGCCCCATTTCCACCCATGTCCATCCCGTTCCATGGGTTCTCTGGGGATTCCCATTCCATGAAGGGCTCTCCCAAGCAGGGCGGGGCAGGGTAGGGCAGGACAGGATAGGGAGGGACAGGACGGGACGGGACAGAGGCGGGGCAGAGGCAAGACAGGGCAGGACAGGGCAGGACATGGCAGGATATGGCGGGACAGGGCAAGACAGGGCAGGGCAAGACAGGGCAGAGCAAGGCAAGGCAGGGCAAAGCAAAACAGAGGTGGGGCAGGGCAAGGCATATGGTGGAGCAGGGCAGGGCAGAGGCAGGGCACGACAGGGCAAAGGCGGGAAGGGCAGGGCAGACGCGTAATATTTTAATGAGAACAAAAAATGTTAACCCGTGCACTGCCGGGGTTCGCGCCAACCACAGACTGCCGGGAGGGAGCGGTTAGCCGCCCCCCCCCCCCCCCCCCCCCCCCCCCCCCCCCCGCCCCCCCCCCCCCCCCCCCCCCCCCTCCCTAAAATCTAAAAAACCACACGGTGTAGCGATAAGCGGAAAACAACGTTAGATAACTCTAGACAAGCTCAATCGAAAGTATACCGGCCATTTCATAGGCCGGTCAATATTAAGGTCAACAGAGTTCATCAAAAGTCAAATTTTGCCTATATAGTTATATGGGTCTCTTTAACAAAACCGTATATATCTCGATAACTCAAAGAGTTTTTTTTTCTTCTTCAAAAAAGTATATTTGTCACCAAAAAATACCTTGAAAAATATACAGTAGAGTACAGTTCAGCATACAGTACATCCTATAAGTAATCATGAGCGATCATGGGCGACCCCCGCCCGCGCCGCCTCGCGTTTTGCAGCGGCTCCCGTTCGCGAAGCGGCGCCCCCACGCCACCGGCCGGGCGTGCGAGCCGTCGACCAGCGGGGCTGGCGCCCCGCACGCCCGGCCGGCCGACCGGCCCCGCAGCTCATGCTGAGGGCCGGTCCCGGGTTAGCCCGGGCAGGGAAAGGGCGGGGGCCTATCCTATTCTTCTTCTTTTCCATTTATTGAGACACGACCAATATTCACATTCCTCACAGCGCACAAGGACCGTCTTGTATGCCTCACCTATACCTATGGTAGTAACTGTCTGCCATACACCGACTCATTCGCATCTGTACTATCATAGACCAAATTGTCCAACGGGAAAACATCGCGTCGCTGCATCATCGCGTGACATCATAACATGAAACATCGCATATGTGAGTGTGAGTGTGTGTGTGTGTGTGTGTGTGTGTGTGTGTGTGTGTGTGTGTGTGTGTGTGTGTGTGTGTGTGTGTGTGTGTGTGTGTGTGTGTGTGTGTGTGTGTGTGTGTGTGTGTGTGCGTGTGTGTGTGCGTGTGCGTGTGCGTGTGCGTGTGCGTGTGCGTGTGCGTGTGCGTGTGCGTGTGCGTGTGCGTGTGCGTGTGCGTGTGCGTGTGCGTGTGCGTGTGCGTGTGCGTGTGCGTGTGCGTGTGCGTGTGCGTGTGCGTGTGCGTGTGCGTGTGCGTGTGCGTGTGCGTGTGCGTGTGCGTGTGCGTGTGCGTGTAATCTGAAAACCAAATTGGATCTGTCAATATTTGGGAGGTATCCGGTTTGTGATACTCCATAAGATCAGCCCATGCTTGCACTACGTCTACCCAAAACGAATTGTGTAGCTCTTTCACCACTTCAGTCAGTTTCTTGGACCCGTATAATACCAGGGAATCGACCGGTGGCAACTCAGCCAGGGCCAGCTGGGCCCAGTCTTGCTGGGACCATTATAATCGCTTAATCCACCCGGTTTTCAAGCTTTTGATAAATGAAGTCAGGTCTACCATTTGTATGCCGTCATACCTGAAACGCTGTACGCTGTATGGTTTTAGTTATTTTTACTAGATCACTTCTGTTACTCCAAAGAAACTTGTAAAACCGATGTTCGATCTGCTTTATAGTTGATTTTGACGGGTTCGGTAAGGCCATAAATATATGAACAAGCTTTGACAGAAGTAGGGATTTAATTACGGTGACTTTGCCGAGAAGGGACAAATGTCTTCTATTCCACTGTGCAATTTCTCTGTCGATAAGCGGAATTTTTGCCTCTAAATTTGTGCTTGTTATATATTATATGTTATATATATTATTCACTAGCATGTGTTGGTGCTAGTGAATAATAGGCCTAATATTTTTATTTCGTCTACAAAAGTGACGTCAAGTGAGATATCGTTCAGTGTAGAACTTTCTGGCCCAATTGGTAGGCATTTTGTCTTCTATATGTTCACTCGAAGGCCAGATAAGGATGAAAATGCTCGCAATTCGTGGATGGCTCCAGCTATGAGGACTTACTCGCATCAAGGAAGGCTATCAGATCGTCTGCATACTGGGAAACTCTCACTTCATGATTGTTTCCAACAACTATTCCTCGCAACTTGCGAGAGTTAGTGATTTGTGTTGCAAGGGGTTCAACAAATAAGTTGAAAAAGTAGCCAGTTGCTGGATCGCCTTGCCGTATTCCTCGTTGTAAGTGCATTTTTTCACCTAGAAAACCGTCGAGCATTATGCGATAAAAATTTGCATTATTCAGGTATACTAGACACATCAAGTTTGTATAGTATGGACCAAAATTGTAATGGTCCAGTGCTTGTGATAAAAATTGCCAAGAAACGGTTTCAAAAGCGGCTTCAAAATCAGCTGCAAGAATGAGCCCCGATTTTCCGGTTATATTCATGTGCTCTATAACGTCGTAAACTAAACAACTATTCTCCCCTATATATCTGCCTTTTAAATAAACTGATTGCGACTGAGATATAAGGACGTGCATTACACTTTTAATCTTTGGGTCAGAGCCGCTGAAATGATTTTGAAATCTGTGTTGAGTAGTGATATAGGTCTCCAGCCTTTGACCGAATCCGCTGGTTTTCCTGCCTTAGGGATGAGTGTGATTATGCCTTCGCGGAACGAGTTTATGAGTTTGCCTCCTGCTACATTCGAATTAAATGTCCTGAAAAGGAGTGGACCAAGGTATGGCCAAAAGTGCTTAAAAAAGGCTGCTGTGAACCCATTAACTCCTGGAGACCTGCCCTTCTTCATCGACATCAGAGCTGTTGTTAGTTCATCAAATGTAATTGGCATTTCTAGTGATGCTTTTTGTTCTGCATTTAATTTTCTTGCAATGTTACACTGCAAGTAGGCACTTGCATCGTGGAAATCGTTTGTCGTGCTATTTTTAACGGATAGGTGAGTGGTAAATTCTTTCAGAACCTCCTGCTTCTTACTTATTATCTTCCCATCGCGTTTCTTTTCTCCAAGGAAATAAAACATTTGGTGCATTTTTCCCCGTTATCATACCAGGCAACTCTTGACCGTGTAATCAAACCTTGTATTTTTGGAGCTCTGAGTTGTTCTAATTTACTCTGGATTATTTCTATCTGATTCGCTTGATACTCCGTCATGACATTCGGAAAATTTTCGCCAAGCACATTTATTTCCTGAATTAACTTTTTTCTTTCTCTCGGGCGTGGCGTGCCTTGCGTTTTGCAAATCTAACAGTTTCGCCCCTAATCATCAATAGTGTTTCATAGAATAGTCCTATGTCTATACTGAATTCAATTTGATTGTAATTAGATGGGGATGCAATAAAAGTTTCCGAGTATATCGGAATTGAATATTGTTTTATTTGTTCTGTGATGCATTGCTCTATCTTGGCTGAGTAATCCAAATCGGTAAGCAGGTCCTCGTTGAATTTCCACAGGTATGATCCTCGTTCCGCATCTGGCTATTTAATTACAAAGGAGATGGCACTGTGATCTGTTCTGTACCCGGCTACTATAGCTGTGGTAGAGATGTGGCTCACAAGCTGCTCACTAAGAAAAAAACATATCCAGCCTTCCACATTTTAATGGATTACGTTTCATCCACGTGTACTGTTTTTTATTCGGATGAAATTGTCTCCAGATATCTACGAGGATATGTTTTTGTGCGGTGTTCAGAAAATGCGCTTTAGCATTTTTGTTATTTTCGCGAACGTAGTTGGAATCACTTTTGAGATCCATAATAAAGTTGAAATCGCCTCCTATGATTATGTTATCGATCGGCAATGACTCCATACATTCGTCTAAGCCGTCGAAAAAGCTTGGACTGTCCTCATTAGGGCCATATAAACTGATCATCGTATAGACTAAGGAGCGAATTTTACACACAATAATTATGAAATTCCCATTCGGGCATCGTTTTTCTGCTATGATCTCGTGTGGCGTAGAACTTTTGAAAAGAATTGATGTACCCCTGCTGTTATTTGTTTTGCAGGAATGGTATGGAATGGTCTCTGCCTTTCCAGAGAGTGTCAAAATAAGGTATTGACCGATCGGTTAAGTGGGTATCTTGCAGGAAGACTACGTCGTAGTGGCAGTTTTTAGTATAATGCACGACATCACGCCTCTTTTGTTGACCTCCAAGCCCACGACAATTCATTGACATAAATGTAATTTCAACCATCTGAAGTTCTTAGGAATATACACTTGCATTGGAACCATGCAAACTCAAAAGGCGATAACCGGCATCCGCTGAGGTGCCCGCGCTTCCCGGGCCATACGCCCGCACCCGCGGAGGTGGTGGTGGTGTGCGTGTGTGTGTGTGTGTGTGTGTGTGTGTGTGTGTACTGTGTATGCGTGTGAGAGAATGTGTGGACTCTGTATGAGCTGTGTTGACCGCTCGGCTGCGTCCAGCACTACCGAGCTAAGCGGTGTGAATATGTTGACTAAGTTGCCTTTATAATTGCCTAATGGACACCGCCAAGAAGCCGATTCCCGAATCCGACAGCGTGCCACTGCCGTTCCGTTAACCGCGGTACGGGGCAAGCGCGGGCTCCGTGCGGGACGGCCACTAAACAATACACGCGAAACCATACGGGCACTATACTATACTCAGTGGCCTAAGGGTTCAGACACTAGTATGTACTTATACAAGTTTGAATTCGCAGTGGCCAGAGAGGACTGGGGCGCAGTGGGCACTGCGGCAGCCAACAACTATCCTCACAGCAGCCACGGCCCATGAGCGCGCAGCCCCGCAGGCGCAAGTGAGACATTAGCCAGCCGGCACTGTGTCGCCCGGGCGGGCCTCGCGACTGCAGCACCCGGCACGCGGGCCGCCCACCGACAGAGTGGGGCGACCTGGCACACTGAATCCGCGGGCCCGCGGGCTCTGACGCAACAGATATCTTCCTACTGACCACTTCTCACAAGAGTAGCGTACCGTGCGCGACAAACTAACATTTAACTGACTCTTCAACAAAGTGCTCGAAAGATAATTATTAACAGTGCAGCGTTTGCGGATTTACACAGTACGGAATACGAACGCATCTACTATGGGACTGAACGCAGTGAAGACACCGGCGCCTCGACCAAGCCAGTACTGCTCAAACAGAAACGAAGCTAGTTGAAATTAAGCTACTAACAAATAGGGCTTCTGGGATCTCGAGTACGATGGAGATGCACCTTTATTTGATCACCTGTACAAGAAAAGGCGCGACTTCACCTTGACCTTGCCTCAGACTGACTCGTACTGTCCTCACCTTGTCGCAACCAACGGTCTCACCATGCAGCGATAGTCTACAGTCAGTCCCGCGCACCAGTGCCGCCAGATGGCGGCCGCTCCGCAGCTCCGGTCCGGTCCGGCTTCGGCTGCGCCGACTCGGCCGGCCTCCCGGGCCGCCCGGGGTGCCCCTCGGTCGGGAACGGGAGGGCGGGGTCTTGCAGAGGCGGCTCCAGGGCCGGCACGCGGGACGCCGGCGGACCCGTCCAGGGTGTCCGCAGCCCCGCGCTCAGCGGATCGCCCGCAGCCGGGGAATCTCGATGAGATGTGTCACGGCGCCGCGTAGTACCGCCGCCGGCGTGCCGCCGAGGCCGTGGGCCGGCCCCAGCGCGCGGGGGCGGCGGGAAACGAGCACCGCCCAGAATCCGCCGCAGATGTTGCTGGTCCGGTACACGAATGTTGCTGCTTCCTTTCTCCGTCCTGCACCAGACGACGCCGCGACGGCTGAACACGGAGGCGATGATGGCGCCGTTCTCCCGCTTCCGTGCCTGGAGCAGCTCCTGATACAGGGCAGCGTTGGTCGCGGTCAGGGACTCTGAGAGGTAGAGTGGCGCCATCTCTCGTCCCGACCACGAACCACCGCCGCGGCGCGAACGTGCGCTAGCTGCTGCCCCGAACAGCTCGAACCGGCTATCGAGGACTTCGTCCCGGCGCCGTCTCTTGACGAATTTGGCGATAACCTTGTTGTCAGCCTGAAGGCGGTGGGCGACCTGCAGGTCGGCAACAGTAGCTTCAAGTTAGGAAGTCTTCTGTTGAGTACGTCCACCACCCGCTCCTCCATGTCTTCGTTCTGGTGCTTGATTGCGAAGTCGTCGCAAGTCAAAATCAGGGACGAGAGGCGCCGGTTCACGTCGATTCCCTCGACTCGCTCCCACAGCTCCTCCGACGTCCACTCATGCGTCTGCAGTCTCTCGTTAAGTCGCTGGATCTCGGCGTCTTTGTCCATGCCTTCACCTTCCAGCTGCTCCACTCGCCTCTCTAGATGTTCAAGCTTGGCCTCGAACGCAGCGATCATCTTGGCAGAGGCGGAGTCAATCATTCTCTGGATGTTCGCGAAGGAAGAAGCGCTAAGCTCGACCGTGGCAGACTGGACGAGGCTCGGTGTCTGGCGCTTGGCGTCGGGCGCCTGCAAATCAGGCGGCGAGTTGGACGCTCTGGTCGGCACCGGACGCTTTCCCTTCCTCTGCTCGGCATTTCGGACCATCTCGGGCACCGATACCTGCCTCAGACGTACGCCAGTCGCACCGGGAATCGCCGTGACGCTGTCAGCAAACACAGTCTCGTCCCCACTCTCAGAGTCTGAGCCCATGATAAGAAACTCACCGGCAAAAAACACGACGTCACCTTGCGGAAAGTCACCAACGGTGTCCGTCACTACTGTCACAGTCCACGTTCACGGCACTGTCTCCGCGGCTCACACAAGTCACCTCTCGCACTGCATGCCTGTGCCTAAGCAGTCACTGTGGCCGGCCGCCCCGTCCGCTCGCGCACCGCGCTCACTTCGGCCATACGGGTCACAGGAGGGTGCGGCTGGGGTCAGGACAGGACGACCTCCCCCGCTCGGGGGGGGGGGGGGGGGCGGGGGGGGGGGACCGGGACGCAACTCAAAGGAGTTAGCGGCACATTGTCATGTGTCGCTACACACCGTGTGTATCATTTTGTCTAATCATACGGTGCCGAGGAATTCTGTAAGACGAAACGCGTCCACTGGGACGCGTCCACTGGGTGGTGTGTTTCCTGTCCCTATGTCTTAATATGCCATAATTGTCTTGACATTATAAACTTGCATGTTTATACCAATTACGAAATAATAACGAAATAATTATACTTTATTCGGTACTTTATCTCTACCCACCGCAACATTCTAACATGTCCTTACATATGTGTATTGCGGGTTCCTGTTCCTGCCTTTCAGGTAGCGTCGCCGTCTCTCATACAACTCCAGTTTGAAAACGAACCTCTGTATTGTTCCACATGCTTCCACATGACCCTAATAATCATGGTTCCACATGACCGTGCTGCCACAATCTCCACACCGATCCAATCCCGGCGCACCACCTGCAACCCCCATCAGTCATCACGACAAAAGCGACGCCGGTTCCGCGCGCGGCTGGCGGTTTCCCTAAGGAACGGCGTCACTGAAATATTGTACCAGTAAGGCGCCGTAGTTGGCGATGAACGAGCGAGCGCGAAGGAAATGTATGGGGAATTTCAACTCGATCGGGCAAGTAGTTTCTGAGATACAAAAAAAAGTTGCGCACGTGCAGCACACTCACCTTTGACTTGTGGGAAAGTGGGGGCTGAGAGGTCCCTAACCACACACCAAATTTGAACACAATCGGCTCAGCCGTTCCAGAGATGTAGAATAGGGGTGTGCACGTGCGCACGTGCAAAGCCATCCCACCCCTGACTTGTGGAAAGGCGGCGGCTGAGAGATCCCTAACCACACACCAAATTTGAACACAATCAGCTCAGCCGTTCCTGAGATATAGAATAGGGTGTGCACGTGCGCACGTGCAGAGGAGCCCACCCCTGACTTGTGTGAACTGGTGGATGAGAGGTCCCTAACCACACACCAAAATTAAACACAATCGGCTCAGCCTTTCCTGAGATATAGAATAGGGGTGTGCACGTTCGCACGTGTAGAGTCACCCCACCCCTGAGCTGTGTGAAAGTGGCGGTTGAGGGGTCCCTAACCACACACGAAATTTGCACAGTTATCGCGAGAAAATACTTTTCGAACACCCCTCACGCGGCACGCGCCACGCGCCGTGGTAGTCACCCACCTGAGTCAGAACTGGTCTCAAACAGGGTAACTTAGATGGGGCTAGTCAACAAAGAAGTCCGCTTGTCAATCGGACGTGCGGTTGCAGAGATATGAGCTTCTCAAAAGCGTCGCCACGGGCCGGGTCGGGCCGGGCCGCTCATAATCAGATTTTTCCCATACACCACGGAAGGACGAGCGACCGCTTCGCGCTCGCTCGTAACAACGGTTACATATGTAAGAAACGAGTATACTCGTTTCTTCTCCTAATTCCTGTCCAACATACTGAGTTCTAATATTATACTTACAGAAACTATTATTTGTTAATTATAAATTGTCTACCATCCGAAAAACGCGATACATAGCTAATTCATCGTGGGGTGCGAGCGAGCGCTCGCTCGTCCTTCCGTGGTGTATGGGAAAAATCTGATTATGAGCGGTCCGGCCCGACCCGGCCCGGCCCGTGGCGACCCTTTTGAGAAGCTCATATCTCTGCAACCGCACGTCCGATTGACAAGCGCACTCCTTTGCTGAGCAGCCCCATCCAATCTACCCTGTTTGAGACCAATGTCGAGGCATGTGGGTGACTACCACTGCGCATGGCGCGTTCCGCGTGAGGGGTGTTTACAAATATTTGCTCGCAATAACTCCGCAACGGCTGGGCAGATTATGTGCAAATTTCGTGTGTGGTTAGGAACCTCTCAGCCGCCACTTTCACACAACTCAGGGGTGGGTGACTCTGCAGGTGCCCACGTGCACATCCCTATTATATATCTCAGGAACGGATGAGCCGATTGTGTTCAAATTGTGTGTATGGTTAGGGACCAGAGTTCGCCACGGGCCGGGTTGGCCCTATGGGCCATGGGCCAGGCATGGGCCGGGCCTGGGCCAAGCCTCAACTTTAAGGAAATCACCGGGCTCTGGACGGGCCTGGGCTGATAAATTTGAAGTAATGCGCGCAAGCTCAGGCCAGAGCTTAAAAATATTTAAACCAGCAGTTCACTTCCACAGCAACACGCTGTTGCTGTGGCTGTGGCTTTTTGTTTTTTGATTAGCATAGTTGGTTCATTGTTTCACATTTATAGTATACAAGTAAATATGCTAGGATAATTATTGCAAATTTTGTGAAAATAATGATACACTTAATCTGAACGGGCCGGACCGGGCCTCGGACTCAATATTATGAAAATGCGTTCGCCTGCTAACGGCAGCGGTGTGGACAATGGTTTTAGAGACATGCTTCACTGATCAGCTTGAAATAATGCTGGAAATCGCAAAATAATTAGGCCACGGAGAAATAATGTAGGCAAAGCGGCTCATGTGTTTTTAAACTGAGTCTGTGATTGAGAAGGAGGGAGGGCTGTCTGCGACCAGTCAGAAGATAGGGATCCGGCCAGGGGTGATAAAAACGTTTCAAGTGGCGCCAACCTAACCTGGTATGGGAAAATTCGGCCCCCAGGTATAAGTACCGCGGCATGCACTGGCGGATCCAGCCTCTCACGGTGGGGGGGGGGGGGGCATCTTTTTGTGGCAATAAGATACTCCCGTTTTTTTTTCTCCGCAGATTTGGGCCGGTCGCCTTATTTTGGTATTCGAGCTTAAGAAATTCACTTTTCAAGTTCACAAAAAAAAATGATTTGGTGGATTTTTTTAAACAATATTTTTATTTTGGGGGTTCAAAACCACAAGATTTCGCAAATCCGAGACAGTCGTTTTTAGGAGAATTTAATTTCCTTTCTTTTAACTTTTTATTTACAATTTGCTACAAAACTATTGTCGACGATTGTTCAAACATTTATCGTTTTTCACCCAAAATGACATGACATGGCGTCATGAAAACCTCATTATTTCCCAGAATACTAGATCAATTTAATTGGAATTCGGTGAGAAGACGTATAAATAATGAAGCATAAGGTACTAAAAGTTTGACGTTGATATTTATCATAGTTTTCAAGTTATTGAGAAAATCCGGGAAGGGGGCAGATTCTGCTTTCAGATTCAGATTCTCCATTCGCTATCTTTGCCACCCATTGCAACAATTTGGCAACATTTGCCACATTCTGCAACAATATGCAACATTTTCCCAAATGCGTTATCTGATCAAACTGGCAACGCTGATTTCAACGGAAGCATTTTCAAAACGCGCAGCTTTCTACTTTTCGAGGTACGTTCTTTAACCACAACTTATAGAGTTGCAAAATTTTGCAACAAGTAAAAAAAAAACTTCCAAAACGAAGCTCTAACAGCATGGTTTGGACGACTAACGGGCAAACAATACACTGACCACATTCAGTGAAACCCAATTCATTTCAAATAATTTCCTCACAAGTTAGCGTACACGAACATTTTCTATCCCAGCAACGTATATGACACCAATTAGCACCCGTTCCACATTTTCTCACGGACAAACACAATTTCAAGTTCAAACAGCACACTGTATTAGTCATTGTTGTACTATTTTATGTGTATATGTGTATGCAACATATGTGTGTAGTTAGTGAGAAAGAAGGAGAACATATATTGTGTGTATGGTGTTCTGCTGTTCGGGTACTGCCGTTCGAGGGTTTGTTTTATGCTGGCAGGAAGTCGTCGCGAGAGATAGAAAGTCGTCGCGAAGAAGGAAGGTAGGAAAGGAGGAAATGCCGCGAGCCATGGAGGTATCCGTCGGGGCCAGAGAGCCAAGCGTCGCGAAGAAGGAAGGTAGGAAGACGGAAACGCCGTGAGCCGTGGAGGCATCCGTCGGGTCAGAGAGCCAAGCGTCGCGAAGAAGGAAGGTAGAAAGACGGAAACGCCGCGAGCCGTCGGGGCATCCGTCGGGGCCCAAGAGCCAAGCGTCGATAAGAAGGAAGGAAGAAGGGAAGACATCGTCGCGAAGCCGGGAAGGCAACCAACCGCGAGGCAGTGAAGCCTTCGTCGCAAGAAACGAGGGAAGGAAGGAAGAAAGGGTGCCGCCGCCAAACGCGGCACGACGAACGGCGCCACGCCCAGTCAATACCACCACGCGCCCCACAAGAGGAGGGGCGCGCAAGCGTTAGAAGGCCGGGGTGAGCGCAGCCTCAGCATCCTGGGGCGCCCAAAACGTATCCTCTTCCGGTTCAACTCCACTCCCTCTATCATGTTTCATGTTTTCATCGCACTGTCGCGCCGTTTTCCGAAATTGTACATCGTTCGCGCAAACTTTGTTCACCCTCGATATTTAGTGTTTCGCGTGTAAGGCTGCACATCATGCTCCTTTAACCGAGAGTAAGGGAATTCAACCCTCTCGCGCAGAAGGGGGTATTATGTGGAGTCCGCGGTAGGGTCAACGGACGCCCGGCAAGAGCATGGGCGTCGCCACCACTAGGGACACTAGGGACATTGTCCCTAGTAATTTTCAAATCCTCAAAATCTACTAAGGACTGTCCCTAGTAAAATTCGAAACTGCCTTTGCTGGGGTCATGCTGGGGACACGGGACATGTCCCTAGTAACTTTCAGATAGATAACCTCAACATCATCAAAAGTTGAAGTACACATGTACTTGAATTTTTCCAAATAACGTTGAGACCGAGGCGAGTGGCGACGCCCTTGAAGGCACAGATTTGGCCGTACGTGGTCGCATAGGCGGATCCAAGGGGGGGGGGGGGCAAACGGGGCCATCCCCCCCAGACAAGTCTAATGCACGCATAAAATGTATTTTTGGAGCGTTTTTAGGCATCCTAAGAAGGAAATTTCCAGATGTTGTTTTTGTAAGTGCAAAAAAGTAAACAAAAAAACTCGACCAATGTCCGTATACTGAGCGATTCAGTTAAGACTAGATAAAATGGGATTCTGCTGAGCTCATTAACATTACGCATTACGCCTATGAGCGTTGCACATGGAAATAATTGAGTTAGAAATATTTACGACCGCACCCCCCTCCCCCCCCCCCCCCCCCCCCCCCAGAGGTGAAAGTGGCCTCGGCCTTAAGGTATCAATGTGTCCCTAGTAGTTTTGAAACCGTGGCGACGCCCCTGGGCAAGAGGCGTAAGCCGTCTTATTGGCAGAGAGATAGAGGAGGCGGAAATGGCCTCGAGCGGGTAGCGCGCGGCGAGCCCAGGAGTGGCCGCGCAGCGAGATTTCGTTCTCACTCGGTTCCAACTTCCACGAAGGTAGGTCGGACCAATTGGGGGTTAGGGACCCTGTCCTTCGGGACAGGTTTAGAGTATGTAGAATTGTGTTGCGCTAACGTTAGAATAGATTAACGTAAATTCGGCGATATATTCATTTCAGAGCATGAGTTGATTAAAGTAATTTCGCGTCGCGTTTGCAGTAATTGATGACTTGTTGAATTCTAACACGTTATGTTTGCTTTTTCCTAATTAAATGGAGTTGAATCAACTTAGAGTCTTTACAAGAAATGACGGAAGCAAGGAAGTTTCACGGAACCAATCTTAAGCGGCACAGATCACAGTGCGACATGACTACGTCATGTCAGCTGTGTAAAACCCATCGGCTCGCTACCCACCGTGTGTAATTAAGGCGAGCATTCCCACTGAACCACTGTTTGATGCCCATACTAGCCGAGTGGCAGTCGGCTGGCCCAACTGATTTAGTAGCGAGTGCTCAAAGCAGGCAGTTCTCGAGTGAGCACACACAGCAACGAGCGCTCTCTGAAGCTGAACCCTCCGACACGCCGGTCTCAGCTGTGCATGGCTGAGGTTGACGTCGGTGGCTAAAGCGGACGACACAATTTCCCCACACAACTGTGGATCATTTTACTAAATTAAAATCATTTTGAGCAAGTACCTACCAACACAGGATTATCCATCTTCCTATACTCTATAGACTCTTCGTTAATCACCACGGTAGATAAAATAAAATTGGGATGACAACGGCCTGCAAGCTAATCACACAGTATTGTCCCTTGTTGTGGTGGCGTTACCATCATAATCTTGAAATATCACTTGGTAAACTTCAAACGACCAAATCAACTTCCCTCATATTTCACAAGGGGCCCGATAATTTCGTGAGGTATTTCCCAGAGACGGGGGCCGCGAACGGCGGTTCGCGGCCCCTATGTTAACCCTCGCCATACTGGAGTTTTTTCACCTTCGCCCTACGGGGAGGCTGACAGGCCCCCCTGTAACTTCCAAACCAAGCAATTTAGAGCAATGCGGTAAGAACCAGCATGTTGCCTGTCATGAGAGGAATGTAACAGTATGCAAGTTTTAGGTGTCAGGTCAACGAGTGACCTTCAAGGTCAAGTGAATGACTTCGGATTTACCAAGTCCAGAACAGCGATTTTGCTCTTCAGAAAACCTCAAAATTAGAAATTGATAAATGTAAATAAAAAGGCATGTTACTAGACCAGTTTTGGCTCAGAAATACGGAAAAGGTAATTATTTGTTCGCATCTTGTCAAAAAAAGAAGAAGAAAAATAATTAAAAATGACGTCATCAGTTTCTTACACTTAGGGAGCCATCACTCAGTCAAAAATGAAGATATTGCTTTGAAATTTGGTATGAGCATTGTCCATACTCAGTTTTCTCACATGTATTCCGGTTTTTCTAACATCTTTGAAAATTTTGATTTTGTGGGGATTTTTCCCAAAAACTAAGTTTTTTTTTAATTTATGGGTCAAAAACCCAAAATTTTGCAAATCCGAGATTGCCATTTTAAAGAGAATGTCACTTTCTATCTTAAGTTAATTGCGTTTCAATTTGCTTTACAACTCTGTTTTCTACGATTTTTCCAATATTTCTCGTTTTTTTACCAACATGACGTCATCAAAACATGATTATCTCCCAAACTTCATAACCAATTTCAATTAAATTTGTACTGCATACGTATAATTGTTGTTAACACAGCTACCAAAAATGTCAGAAAGATGCACCGCATGTGTAAAAAGTTATTCAAGAAAACCTCAGGGGGCCTGTCAGGATCCTGGTGGCCTGTCAGGTAGGGCGAGGGTTAAAGCAATGGAAGCGCCTCCCGCCATGATCCCGGCCCCACCAGGATCCCAGAACTATAGAGACATTTCAGGACACGTATTTTTGGCGATAATGATTTCTATCCGATAAAAGTATATCGGCCGAAGGTTGGTTGGGGGTGGTGGTATTTGGGGTTCATAACTAGCAATGATAAAGAAAGAAACTTGGCAGCTAATTTGAAAAGTATGTGCAGTTGTGCATTACTCTTTACATAATTGATGACCACAGAGCAAAGCAGATTATTAAATTGAGACATTTTTGGCCCCGGAGCAAGTTCTTCTAGGGAATATTTTGGCGCCCACTATATATAGTAAATTCGCACTTTTTAACACCTCTGAGCTTTCTTTCAACCGTGGATAATTTTACTAAAACAAAATCATTTTGAGCAAGTACCTACCAACACAGGATTAGCCATCTTCCTATACTCTATAGACTCTTCGTTAATCACCAAATATCCATGTTTCAAACCCAAAGCAAATTCAAACAATAGAATCCCAGGTTCGAATCAGTTCAACTTCAAGCTAATGAAGGCCATACATATAAGGTAGAACCGTCCCTACTGACAAGGGATGCTCCGCCACAGTTGGGGGGGGGGGGGACGTGGATTCACGAGCTTAACGAGAAATAGTGCCGAGTATATGGGGTACGGTGGAACCGGGCTCTACACCTGACCGGGACCCTGAAACACGCCTTTGCCAGCACCGGGTCACTGCCTCGCTAAGGCCTGACTAAGACCAGGCCCCTATCAGGAACGGGCCCGTTCTATCAATAATTTTATAATACTGGGCTCTCGTCCTGCCCGGGCCACATATCACGCCTTTGCCAGCACCGGCCCCTGCCACGATCGGGCCTGACCAAGACCGGGCCCCTACCCGGAACGGGCCTGTGTCACTCAAACGGGTTCGTATCAAGAATTTGCAAGGATAGGGGCTTGTTGTGACCGAGCCCCCATATCACGTCTTTGCCAGCACCGGGCCCCTGCCTCGATCGGGCCTGAACAAGAACGGGCTCGTATAAATATTTTTTAGGAACCGGGCCCTGTTGTGACGGGACCCTCGACCTGACCGGGCCCCATATCACGCCTCTTCCAGCACCGGACCCTGCCTTGATCAGGCCTCTACCAGGAACGGGCCCCTATCAGGAAGGGGCACGTATCAAAGAATTTGCAAGGACCGGGCCCTGTTGTGACGGGGCCCTTGTCCTGACCGGTTCCCATATCACGCCTTTGCCAGTACCGGGCCCCTGCCTCGCTCAAACCTGACCAAGACGTGGCCCCTGCCAGGTATGGGCCAGAATACGGGTCCTTTTGATGCGTGCCACTCATAATTTGTTTAGGGGGAAGCTTTTTGACCCCCCCCCCCCCCCTCCCCTTCCCCCTGCGCGCGCCACTGCCAACTTGCCTCGGGATACTCTCGCTACTTGCTGTGTCAGTGGCACCTCATCATCATCATCATCATCATCTTGTTTATTGCTTAAACGAGTCACTCAAAGAGAAAAACAAGGCAGAACTAGCACAAAAGCACAATTACTGTGCTTGGGTTTGAGCACTAGTTCTGAAATAGTTCCAGTCACAATTCAGTATTCACGACCGCCGCCACGAGCCGAAACAGCGCAAGCGAGAGAAACACCGCGTCAGCCTACCCAGCCGGCCCCTGCCAGGGACACGACACCCGCCGCGCAGTTCTAGTTTTCAAAGAAACGTCCAGATGTATGTAAGAAAATTTGGAACTGCCGGGCAACCTCGCGACCGTCTCCGTCGCTGAGATTTGCACCATATAAAAGTGTGTCAAGTTGGTTAGAGGGTGAATGTTGAGTAAAGTTGTGTATCTTGTGTGCAATGTTGTCAAATAGAGTTTGTCGTTGGCGTGTGTATTCCGGGCAGTGGAGTACGAAATGACGGTTGTCTTCAGTGTGATATCCGCAAGAGCATGATGGCGAGTCTGTTTTCTGGACCTGGAATCGATGCGAGTTGAGAAATGACATTTGTGTTCTTAGCCTTGTGTGTAAAATATTGTGTTCTTTTGTTCCTATCGAGTAGTAGGCAGGTGGTGCAGGCAGTCCCAGCTGCTTGGTAACTTGTTTTTTGAATGCGTGATGGGTGAGAAGTCGTGTTGTGTTGGGGATCTTGTTCCACTGCTTGACAGTGGCAATAAAAAAGGATCGTTGATGAGATGTTGTATTGACTGGGGCTTGTGTGTTTGTGTTTTCGTTTCTGAGTGATCTGTTGGTGTCTTGAGCGCGTGTACGTGGCATGAGTTGTATGAGGTACGAAGGTGTGTGGTGTGCTGGGCTGCTCAGTTTGTGGTAGAGTGTCAGTCTATGGATATGTCGTCTTGTCGATAGTCTCTCCCATCCCAGGTCAGATCGAAGTTTGTCCGTAGATGTCCTGAATAGCGTCCCAGTCGTTAGTCTAGCTGCGCGGTTCTGTAGTGTCTCAAGTCGGGTGGCGTCTTGTACTGTGATGTGTCCGTCGTAGATGGTGTCGCAGTAGTCGAAGTGGGGTCGCACGTAAATTTTGTAGATTTGGTCAAGAATGGGCCGCGGGAGATATTTTGCGATAGGATATAATGGGCTGAGCGTTTTATTTACCCTGCGACAAATTTCGTTCACATGTTCGTGAAATCTCAAATCTGTAGAGAACGTCATGCCTAGATGTTTGTGAGCTTCGTGAATTGGGATGGGCTCACCACCGAAATTCAATGCTGGCGGCTGACAGTTGGCTTTGTGGGAGAATGTTTGTTGAATAGTTTTGGAACTGTTGAATGTTATTGCCCATTCTTGACCATATTTGTCGATTTCGTCGAGGTCTTGCTGGAGTGAGAGTTGAGTCGCGTGCATGTCAGACGTCCCGTGGGAAGCGTAGAGAGAGGTGTCGTCCGCGAAGAAGAGAACGTCGTTTGTCGTTTTTTTAGATAGTCCGTCGAGATACATGAGTGCTAGTAGTGGTCCCATCACGGACCCTTGTGGACAACCCGCATTAATAATTTTGGATTCGGAAAAAGTGCCGTTAATTTGAACCCGTTGCTTCCTATCTTTTAAATATGAGGTTAACCATTCCAGGAGCTTTCCGCGGAGTCCGAAGTCATTTTTACATTTGTGTAGAAGGCCTTTGTGCCAAATTTTGTCGAAATATTTTGCTATGTCGAGGTAGATAGCGGTAAAGTCGCGTCCGGAGTCCAGTGAGTCGTACAAGTTGTGCGTCAGGTACAAGAGTTGCTGTTCAGTATTGTGGTGTTTTCGGTACCCGCTCTGTTTTTCAGTGAGTAAAGAGTTTATGGTTAGATGTATGTATATGTTTTTGTAAACAATTTTTTCGAACACTTTGGATAGAGCCGAAAGAATACTAATGGGCCGGTAGCCGGTGTAGTCTGAAGGGGAGCCTTTATTTTTGAAGATTGGCCTTACGTTAGCTTCCTTAAATGCGTTGGGGTACTTTCCTGAAGACAAAGACATGTTAAATAACTGGGAGAGAGGCTTTGCGATTAGAAGCGCAGTCATTTTTAGCAGTTTTACTGGAAGGTTATCAGGGCCAGTTGATTTGTTTACATCGAGAGAATTTAAAATTTGTAATACTTCGTTTTCCGTTGTCTCTATGTTATCAAGAGCGGGTACCGGTGCTGTGTTGATGTTATTCTGTGGAGGTACGTGTGTGTTGGGTACGTGTACTGTGGACTGCGAGGCGAAGTAGTCGTTAAGTAACGTCGTTTTGTCGAAGTCGTCAGTTACGATGTCTCCGTCAGGTCGTGCTAGTGGGGGGATAGTGTCGTCACGTTGTCGTCCTGTGATAGTGCGGAGTGTCTGGTGGTATTTGTACGGGTCTCGTTTGTGTGTGATAAGTTTCTGGACCAGTCTGCGCATGTGTTCGTGTTTAAGTCGTCTGTTGATAGATGTCACTAGGTTCCGTTGAAAGCGCCATCTATTCCAGTTATATTCTGTCGGTTTCTGTTTAGCTAGTTTGAATAGGCGGTCTCGTCTCCGGATGTTTTTCCGCAGTTCTGTTGTCACCCATGGTTTCTGATTACTTTTGTGGTTTCTGTTGATAGTTGGAATTGATGAAATGGCGGCTTCGTGTAGGGTACAGATGAATTGAGTCGTTGCCGTGTCGATATCGTTGTCTAGAATAGATGTCCAGTCGGTGTCTAGCAAACGTCTGGTTAGTAGTTCTGTGTCCGTTTTGGAGTAGTCCCATATTATTTTATGAACTGTTTGTGTTTGTTCAGTTGGTGGCGAGATGTCAAGTGTTGCGTAAATGGGAAAGTGGTCGAGGTTTGCGAATGGTGATAGAGTTCCACTATTTACGATGATTCGTTCGTTACTAGTAAAAAAGAGATCTCGCAAGTTCGCGCAGTTTTGAGTGATTCTGGTTGGTTGATCGATGATTTGGTAGAGGCCTAACGTGTCTGCGGTGTTTTTAAGCTGACGATCGAAAGAAGTTACGCCACTGTGTTGGTAAATGCCGTTTCGGAGGTAAATGTTGCCAGCATTTATGTCCCCGAGAACGAGAGTTGCTGTGGGTTCGTGAGTATGTGCCTGACTTACAAATTCAGAGAAATTGTCAATGAAACATTGTAGTCTGTCTGCAAAGAGATTAGGAGGAAGATAGACACAACATATCAGCAAGGTAAAGTTTTTCGTTTTGATTTTTGCCCATACCCATTCCTCATCGCAGTCGAAGTTTTGTAGTTTTTGGAAAGGCAGAGATTTATGAATATAGAGGGCTACTCCTCCTCCGTGGCGCGTTCTATGTTTAATCATGGGTGAGTGGAAGCCACTGAGCGAGTACAGATTGTCCGCTACGGTGTTGTTTAGCTTTGTTTCGGTGAGGGCTAAAATTTTGATGTTATTGGTTTCAACAAACTGATGAAGCTCGTCTATTTTGTTTTCTGCAGTGACGCTGTTAATATTTAAATGACAAGCTGCAAGTTGGCGTGTTGTTTCTGGTCCCGGATTTGATTCTATTCCGCTTATTAGAAGTTGAGTATTTTTGTCTTTGAAGAGACCTAAGCGAAACCAACGTTTGTTGGATGTAATTTGCAATGCGTGATATGTTGAGTTGAGTTTAGCACAAACAGGTGAGTAGTTACCAGCAGCTGGGGTGTGCGAGTCGTTGCTGTATGCTGATATGTGTGTTGAGATGTCCGTGTGGTGAGTGTGGTGAGGAGTCTCAGCGACGACGACGGTCGGTCGGCGGTCCGGAGTTTTGAGAGAGTTGCGCAGGTCCAGATACAGCGACGGGTGCCGGCCCCCGGAGAGGTGACGGCTGCGACGGCTGAGGCGCATGGTGAGCAGATGGAAGCAGCGGCGGCATCGAGCAGCACTGCTAAATGGCGAAAAAAAGAAGAAAAAAAACGTTTCTTTCAGTTTACGAACAAATAAGAAGTACAACACAATTTACGGCCAGCAAATTATATGGTGCACATTTTCACGTTCTATGCGTTCACGTTCTACATCACGTTCTACGCTTTACACATACGTTTCATTCTTACAAGAGAGAGAGAAAACAAGAAAGAATAATTGTGTGAGCACTCCAGTCACAGTAAGCGCAATGCTATAATCCGTACCTTGACGTTTAAACGAGAAAAAAAACAATATATATAATACAAATACAAAGAAACCACATCGTGATTAGTTTGTTTCAACTTATGGTTTTAATATCATCCGATGAATTTACAAACTCAGGACACAAGTACAACTCCTAACCTACTTGACATTAGGGGATACCAAAAAATACCAGCTGTCGGGTCGACTGACTCGCGTCCGGGAGACCGGGTCCCGGGCCGGCGCGGTCTCCCGGACGCCCGGACGACCTAGACCCGGACGACCTAGGTCTCCCGGACGACCTAGAGACAAGGGCGTCGCCCCACCGGGGGGTTAGGTGGCGGGGGCGCCCTCCCCCTCCAGGATTCTTCGGCTGTAGTCGGACCCCCCCCCCCCCCAGATTCGCAGGATTTTAACATTAGCCCGATGGGGCTGGCCCCCAAACCCATGGCTGCCCCCCCCCCCCCCCACCCACATTCAAAATTTTGTGGCGACGCCACTGCCTATAGAGCGGTTGACTAAGTTAGCGTACTTTCCACTTATAAAAAAGCTGAGCGACTTACACATGCGCATTACTGCTAAGTTGCAGTGGCATGGCCCTGTTAATTAACCACAGTCTACACAGACACATAGCCAGGATTTCGTCGGGGGGGGGGCGCCTCGAAAGGGCCCCTTCCCGAGCGTTGAAAGGGCCCATTCCCAAGCGTTGAAAGGGCCAAACAAAACGGATGAAAAGGCACGTTACAAGAATGGATAATGTAGTATGGCAGGTATGGCATGGGCCAACACTGTTAGGAGCTGGAGTAAGTAAACCGAGGGGTTTAGAACCAGGGATTTGGAGGGGATTTCAACTTTGGAACCAGCGACACCAGTTTGGAATCAACTATACCAACTTCGAATATTTGTTTAGGCCCAAGCCCTGGAACCCTTAAAGGAATTGCGCTGCGGATCGGCGCGAAAAATTAGAATCTTGTGCCCTGGATATGCATTTTTTCCTCTATGACATGGTCTTCTTTTGCGTTTAAGAGTGCGGTAAAAAAAACGATAAAGCGAAATATTTTGCCCAATTATATAGGAAAGTAGCAACACATAAATAAAACATAAATTCGCCGCGAAACGGTGCGAATTTATCATTTTGTTTTAACCCGTATACAATTGAGTGGTATTGCAATTGCTCCGCGGAGCGGCGCGAAAACAAAATCCTCGATAACTGTATTCATACTGTTGAAGGTGCTTGAGGTGTGTATTGCAGCTTGAGGTGCTTGCAATTTGAGGGCAGTCATGTGCTCAAAGTTAGGGGGGACAAAAGACACTCTGTCCCCCCAACTTTGAAGTTGGGGCGACATGTCCCCTCCCCCCCCCCCTGGTGGCGGAGCCCATGCCTACTGAGCAGTATCTGCTATGACGTCACCGAGGGCATACTTACCTATATCCGGCATAGCAAGCTAAATATATGAAACACTATTTCGCAAGTGACATACATGCAAAGTAAATCATCAATAATGTATGTTAGACAGTATAAAATATCATATTAATGACAAGGAAACTCACAGGGATCCAAAAAGTAATTTACCGGTGACTTCATCAGGGGAATTTATTAACCAGATTATAGGCATTGGGATGACAACGGCCTGTAAGCTATAATCACACAGTATGATGGTAACGCAGCGCCACCACTTGCTTGTGGTGGCGCTACCATCAGAATCTTGAGATATCACTTGGTAAACCTCAAACGATCAAAACAATCTCTTATATTTCGCAAGGGGCCGGATAATTTCGTGAGGTATTTCCCAAGGCAGACGGGGGCCGCTCTTAAAATTCTGGCCGGCGGTTCGCGGCCCCTGTGTTAAAGCAATTGAAGTGGCCCACGCCACGATCGCGGCCCAAAACGTTAGAGACATTTCAGGACACGTATTTTTTGGCGATAATGATTTCTATCTGATAAAAATATATCTGCCGAAGGTTGGGGGTGGTGGTATTTGGGGGACACAACTAGCAATAATAAAGACAGAAACTTGGCAGCTAATTTGAAAAGTATGTGTAGTTTTGCATTACACTTTACATAATTGATGACCACAGAGCAAAGCAGATTGTTAAATTGGGACATTTTCGGCACCGGAGCAAGTTTTTGTAGGGAATATTTTGGCGCCCACTATATATAGTAAGTTCGCACTTTTTAACACCCCTGGATCCGGCGTCGGACCGGCCGTTGGTCACGCGAACTAGCCCGGTTAGTTATTTTTGTAATATCTCCCTCCCCTCGAGCTTCTCGGCGGACGTTTGGGAGATTTTAGGCAAGGCACCGACGTTTTTGTCCTTCAAGGCTTAAATACACCTTCTCATGAAATACGAAGGCTATGTCAACATAACTTGATTCACCTCATTTGTCCTGATGCTTTTTTAACAGTGAGCGATTGGTATTTTTTCACAGAACATATGCTACATGGTGATCATTTGCAACTGTGATAAGTTAGGTGACTACCAGAGACATATATTTCATATTGACATGAATTAAATACCGTTCAAGACCCATGCCGTTCAAGACACCAATGTGTGACATTTATGATGGCATGATGCCGATCACCCTGCGCGTCAGTAGTTTTCTACAACAGGTGCTCAAAGTAGCGACCTCTTTCCACCCGGCGCCGCGTATTTTTTGTCATTTTCCTCAGCTGTGCATCGTCCATTTTCTGTGGGACGTTTTCCACGACTATATTCAGCTGATCCACGGTCCGGAGCTCACACTGAACAACATGAGTAGGGCCCGCGACCAGAAGCGGAAGTGTTAGATAGGACAGGACGCGCTGTACGCTGCGTCAGTGCATGCTTGCTTCTGCGGGAGATGATCCGGTAGCCGAACTTCGCTGCGAGGAACTCCATCACAGGAGTGGAACTCGATTACACAAGTTTATACCAGTTGGATAAGCAGGACGTGTTTTTGAGGCTTTCCTAAAAAGATTGAATTTTGCGCAAGGAGAAGTTATTCGCCACTAAATGACATACCAGAAGAAAGACAAGATCAGGAAGATATTGTTTTTATATTCTTTCTTGAGGCACTTACTCTGGATAAGATGTAATATGTATTTATATTTTCATCATTTTCGTCATTTTTAGCATTCTGAAGTAAAGTTTCACGCAAGCGACCTCTGATTTTCTCGTTTGAATTTTAATGTCCCGCGAGAATTACACAAGAACCTCTGGAGGAAGAAATACAGTGATACAAACACCATAAAGAAAACTCCAAGGAAACAATAACGAAACGAATAGTTAAAGGCAGAGTATTTCAAGATTGCTGCTTATTTGAGCTATGAAGAAGCTCACATAAGACTGAAAATCAAACAGCAAATATTTATCTTGCTAAGTCAGAAACGATTAGCAAAAGAAGAACGAACGAAACGAAACATCACTTGCATCTTCATTGTGTTTCTATTTCTTGTTTATATGTACTTTTACTGTTGCACATCACTTTTTACTCCCACTTGTATCCCTCCCTCCCTAATACAGTTTGCTGTGCGCGGCGCACAAATGGCTGACGCGCCGCACTGCACCATCCTGATCCTTATATCCACCCTCCGCTTCTACCCGATCACCTCACGTAACATCGCGACGGGCACGTAATAGCCACTGGTACTGTGTGTCACATCGTGTTCAATGTACGAGAGAGTGGATGTGCTGGCACGTCTAAATAAAAAATAAAAAAGTGGTCTCATGGCAGGGACACCATCTTGTTGAAACCAATAGCCTTTACGGATCGCGCAGGTCCGTACGGCCAGCAACATTACTGCCCCAGGCATCTCCAGACATGATTGGCAGGTGACGGATCCTTCAGATCAGTTGCAGTGGACCGGCAGGCACTTTCCGTTGACGGTTCTGACCCAGCAAACACTACTGGCGAGCGTACAGCCCGTCCTGTCATGTGTCTACTTCAGCTTCTGGTCGCGGGCCCTACTCATGTTATTCAGTGTGAGCTACGGACCATGGAGCAGCTGAATATGGTCGTGGGAAACGTCCCACAGAACATGGACGATGCGCAGCTGAGGAAAATGGCGAAAAATACGCGGCGCCGGGCGGAAAGAGGCCGCTACTTTGAGCATCTGCTGTAGAAAACTACTGAAGCGCAGGGTGATCGGCATCATGCCATCATAAATGTCACACATTGGGGGCTTGAACGGTATGCGTTGCATTCATGTCAATGTGAAATATATGTCTCTGGTAGACACATGACTTATCACAGTTTCAAATGATCACACTGTAAGCTAGTATCATACTACCACAAAACCGTTTTTTTGCCGTCATTTTGTCTGACAGAGAAACCTACCGCACTGCGCTCCATTCTTAACTATAATCGTGACCTTGTAACCCGTGACAACAGACCGTCTTGCCACCTTGCATTGCCTCGCGTGCAGAATAACCACGGAAAGCGGATGTTTCGGTACCGTGCCGCGCAGCATTGTAAGGAGGATGTCATCAGTCTGACCCTCCGTAGTACTCAGTTAACCTTCCGGTTTGTCGCAAAGGTTACTTAAACGTAGCATTCGCGGAGTTTTACAGCAAACTTAAGGAGTGTTCTTGTATAAGTAAACTCTTGGCGGTAGAATATGGACAAACCCATTCAGGACGCATGATTGACGGATGGTAATGTTATGTTTTATGACAAGGGTCTATGAATAGCAACAAGACTGGAGTGACCTGATGCTGTGCAATACAAGCCCATATTAAAATAATGTCAAATACTTGCCCCCCCCCCCCCCCCCCGATGCGTGTTAAAATATGGCATATATGCATGGCAATATGTCTTGGGTCCGGGCATATTTTTCATGGATTTATTACAAATACTAACTCTAAAACCATCTTCCTAGACCGTACAATTTATCTGTTAGCACATATTATCAGGCCGTTCATATGTTGCGACACGTTGTAATATCATTGTCCTGCATGCAATATCATTACCTTGGTGATGATATGGGTGCATTCTAATTATATTAAGGACCTGGTAATATGCATATTGTGCATCCCTTCATCAATCCTTGTCTTAAGTGTCACGTCTGTGTGGGTAGATCCTCGTTTTTGGTAACGTAAACCGTTCGTGCTATGCCCATTCTAGAAACGCTTCTAGAAACGGATGCAGGGACTTCTAGAAACGGATGCAGATTAAACTTTTTTACGTATCTGGTTGATACAACCACCATAATTACTCATCAATATATATAGTCGGGTCAAAACCACCAAAGACGGGTCAATTTCACGGTTTTCAGTCGCTTCGTTTCGCATGTTCTGTCCCCATTTGATATGCTTGCGGTCTCGTGCCCAGCAGACCACGATTCACCCTGCGGCACTGTGCGGAACGGTCCTGACCTTCGACCTCCGTTTGCCGCTGTAGATCTCCCCTCCCATTTGCCTGTGTAACTTACTACAATGAAAAGCCCCTCCCGAGACCACTGAAATGTTCCACTATAACCGTGTGTAACCGGCAACGTGTCAGTTACGGCGGGTAGGAGTTGACCTTCCCTCGGTCGGCCCAAGTTGGATCGGTCCGGGCAAGGGGCGCACTCAGGTCCATGCTGCCCCAAACCGGAGCAGGGAGACGAAAATTCGTTTTTTTTCAAAGATTTTAGGAGAAGTTGAAATGCTGGCGACATGCCACTTTAGGGAAACCTGTAAGATGCTACTACTGGTATGCCTAGTGTCTTTTTAAGTGTATTCCTTGTTCCATTTCAGATCTTTGGTCGGTATTAGCATGGCACACTTTAACTTACCATACAGTATGCAGCGGGGTGTACATATCTCACTTCACCCCATTTTACGGTACGCAAAAACTGTTGTTCTGAATATGTGATGCTCAATTATTTACGCAATCAAAAGATATTATCGAAAAGAAACTATCGGGTGCGGCCAGAAAATGCAAGATTGGCTGTTATGACCTGTCTCTCGGCCCGCTACCGGCAGGCAGTCTGGGCAGTGTGTACCTCCTGTTGGATCCCACAAACGCCGGCTACCGGCAGGCAGTCTGGGCAGTGTGTGCCTCCTGTTGTATCCCACAAACGCCGCCTCCGGAGCGGTCAGACGGCAGGGCATACGGCAGGGAAGGATAAGAAAGGGAACCGTGTGGAAGGTGGTGGTGATGGGGCTGGTGGTGGAGTCTGGAGTGGCGGACCGCTCGGAGACGGCGCTGGTCCGTCACTGCCGTGTGGAAGGTGGTTGGATGGGGCGGGTGGTGGAGTCTGGAGCGGCGGACCACTCGGAGACGGCGCTGGTCCGTCACTGCCGTGGGCAAGGTGGTTGGATAGGGTGGGTGGTGGAGTCTGGAGCGGCGGATTGCTCGGAGACGGCGCTGGTCCGTCACTGCCGCCCCCTGTTCAAACTGAGCCGCGGCGTCCCCCGTTTGTTTGCCAGCGATAAGAGCGTCTCCCGGGCAGAGTGTGCGGCTGACCGCGGTTAGTGCGGCTATGGTGCCCCCCCCCCACACCACCACCACCACCACCACCACCCTCCCCCTCCAATCCTGCCGCGCCACGCCGCGCCGGGGGACGCAGCCCCGGGTGGAGCAGGTGAACGTAGAGGTGCACTGGGCGTGCAGAGACACGCGATGCCCGCAGACCAGCGGGCATGCGAAAGGGAATGTAAATCACCTATATGGGGAGGGTCGTTTTTCCCTATTACGATTTGCTCCACCCCCAATCGTATTCCCCTGCCGATCGCAATGCCCTCCCGTTCGTAATGCCCTCCCTATCGTTCTTCCCTATTACGAATCGACCTATGACGAATTTCCCTCCCGTTTGCAAGCCCCTCCCGTTCATATCGCCCTAATACGAATCGCCCTACGGCGAATTACCCTCCCGTTCACAATGCCCTCCCGTTCATATCGTATCCCCCTCCCTTCTTATCGTATCCCCCTCCCGGTTGTGCTCCCCTCCCTGCTGTTAGCGTGATGTTAGATTAGGTCAGGCTAGGCCTTGCAACTAATACCGATCGTAGGAAGGCTAGGATGAGCTAAAGACTGGGAGGGAAATACATCAGGAGGGGAATACGACAGGGAGGGCAATATTAACGGGAGGGCATTGCAAACGGGATGATAATTCGTCATAGGGCGATTCGTATTAGGGCAATATGAACGGGAGGGCATTGGAAACGGGAGGGTAATTCGTCATAGGGCGATTCGTAATAGGTTAATATGAACCGGGAGGGGATTGAAAACGGGAGGGCAATTCGTCACAGTGGCGGATCTACGGTTGGGCAAAATGGGCAATTGTCCCCCCAAACGAAATATCGGTAGGCAAACGTATGTTTTTGCCCCCCCCCCAAAAAAAAAACGATCAGGCAGGTTGTGATTTTTGTTCTGGTACAGTGGCGGATAAATATTTCCTCGAAAATACGATTTTTATTAATTTTACATGGAGAGCCAACCAAAACACAGTAAGACAAGCACAAAAAAATTGCCGTCCGACCATTTTTTATTGTCTGGAAAAGTTGTGCACTGGGGGTGTCAAGGGCGGGAATTCATTGGTGGTGACCAAAATAATCAAAAAAAGTACATTTTCCAAGATACGGCCTTCCGTATCTTCCCAAGTTCACTGTGCAGGCTTAATTTTGACGACCAATAACTCCGAGACTAAAATAAACGATTTTGATCAACTGTTTTTTGTTTGGATCAGGATTAGTAGAAGAACAATTTGGCAATCACAGAGTTTCGATTCTGTTTTGTCAAGTGATTTCGTGACCTACTTTTTGCGCTGTGAACTTGACCTGTTTGAAACTGAAATTACAATTTCCGTCTGATGAAGATTTGAGCTTCATTGATGTCCTTTCGTATCAAAAATAAAAAAGCGGGGTTCGACCTGTACAAATATTTTTTGAGTCATGCAATGCTGACATAAAACGCTGTTTGGGCACCTGTCCGTCGATAACTTTGCATCTACTTAACATACGCTTTCGAAACAAAGTCTAGAGTGACTCCTGACGACGAAACCTCTCGGTTGGTGCCTGTTACACCGACATCAGGTCGCCATATGACCTGTCAGGCCAATACAACGCAACGTACCCAAACAGCGTATTGTGTGCATTGCAAGGCTCAAAAGTAGATTTTACAGGTCGAATCCCACTTTTTATATTTTGTATACGAAAGGACATCAATGGAACTCAAATTGTCATCAGATGAAAAACACATAATTTCAGTTTCCAACAGGTCAAGGTCACGGCGCAAAATGTAGGTCACGAGGTCACGTGACAAAATGAAAATAGAAAATCCGAGATTGCCAAATTGTTCTTTTACTAATCCCAATCCAAATAATCAAAAAATAACTTCTTTGGTCTCGGAGTTATTGATCGTCAAAATTAGGCCTGCACAGTGAACTTGGGAAATTTTCGGAAGGCCTTATCTTGTTTTTTGTTTGTTTGTTTTTTGTCACCACCAATTAATTCCCCACCCTTGAAACCCCCAGTACACAATTTTTGAAGAAAATTACAAATGGTCGGACGGCAAATTCGAAAACAAAATGGTTGTCTTACTGTGGAAGTCCCCAAAAGTAGGTTTTACAGGTCAAACCCAACTTTTAGTATTTTTTATACGAAAGTACACCAATGAAGCTCATATCGTCATCAGACGGAAATGCTAATTTCAGTTTCCAACAGGTCAAGGTCATGGCGCAAAAAGTAGGTCACGAGGTCACGTGACAAAACAAACAAACGAAATAGAAAATCCGTGATTGCCAAAATGTTCTTCGACTAATCCTGATCCAAACAATAACGTTTTGAAAATCGTTTTGTTTTTGTATCGGAGTTATTGGTCGTCAAAATTGGGCCTGCACAGTGAACTTGGGAAAATACGGAAGGCCGTATTTTTGAAAATATTTTGGGGGGAATTTTTTAGTCACCACCTATGAATTCCCCGCCCTTTAAACCCCCAATGCAAAACTTTTCAAGAAAATGAAAAAGGGTCAGACGGCACCCACCGGTTGTCTTACTGTGGAATACCCCACATGTGATCTTAGGTCAGATCACGTGATTTTATCATGTGGCCATTTAAAATTCGGAATTGGTTTCTTGCCAGAATCAACTTCGATATATGGACCTTCGATGGTAAGAAATTGGAGATGGGTTTTCCTATATATATATATTTTTGTTGTTGTTGAAAAATCATGGTCTTTGGTAATAACTTTGCACATACTTATTGTGCTAAAGAGCTTAACTCACCGACATTATATCTGTCCCGTCGAGCTGCATTCAATGATGCATAGCATGACCCCTGCATGTCACTCCATGACCTCAAGGTCACGTTTCCTGAGGTGAGGTTGATTTCCCAAATGACCTGGTTTGATTATACAATAGATAATTTGTTGACATTTTTCGTTTTATTTCGCACAATTTAACTTTTTCTCTGGAAGACACTTGTATCTATTTGTATAACATTCTCGGTCTGGAAATAGTGAGGAGAAAAATTGATGTCTTGAGGACCCACAGACGCCGCTATCGGCGAAATGTTTTAGTATGTCTTCATGTGATCTTGATCACTGAGCGAAATAGGTTGGCACGTGATTCAAAGAGCCTGCACCCTCCTATTCCACCTAAGAAAAATCACGAATTTTAACTGAGAACATAACGAAATCACGTGGCCTGACCCTAGGTCACATGCCAAAATTTCGACACTTTTCCATTCGAGCTCTCACACAAGATTACATTACATTAATTTGTGGTTCATGGCAATTCTGATGATACATAGTTTTATATCATTCCAATTATCTATAGGAATTTAGACATTATATAAAGCAACAATGGCAATCCGACAAGCGATTTGTCTACACATTAACCCTATTTGTAACAGGCTCCTGTCTACCCCTATTTGTAACAGGGGGGGCGGATTCCGCCCCCCCCCCCCCGGATATCTCGAGATCTACCCGTCCGATTTTCAAAAATGAAACGGTGTTTGATTCTCCTCAACACGATCTACATTTATAAATAATAATAAAATCAAAATTTTGGATAGGGGGGAATCAGGGAGGCAAACACTACAAATTTTAGTGGTATTTTTGATCCAACATAGCTTTCATGTTTATCGACCGATTTTAACACAACTAATAGGAATCGATAGAGATTGAATTGTAAATTGATATATGATGGTGAAGTTTGAAAAATAAAAAATCATAGGCGTGTGCAGGTCACTCAATATTGGGTGAAGTAAATGCGTAATAAAACCATTTTTTTATGTTTTTTTATATAAATGAAATGGTATATGATTGTGACATGAGATAAAACAGTTATAATTCATATTTTTGCCATAGTCGGTACCAGATTAGTGAAAAAGAGAGGTAAAATTGGAAGAAATAAAATATTAACCGCAGACAAGTTGCTACCCAGCACTATAAATATGTTACTGATCGTAGATAGTTCCTTTTTGCATGTTGTACTTCATCATAGGTGTATCCAGGATCCAAACAGGGGCGGTGCAAGACCTTTTGATAAGTATATTATCCGCTATTATGATACTAACTATTATGTCACTTGAGGTGCCTGTGATGGACGGACCTGATCAGGTCACGGCAGGCTCCAAACTGGAGTCGCTATGGGTCCAAATCCGTGCCGGCTCGCAAAAAGTGATGGTGTGTTCGCTCTACCGACCACCAGTTCAGACACAGTCCCGAGTCACCGCGGACATCGACGAACTGGAGCAGCAACTCCAGCACATCGTCACCCGCCACAGTGGACCGATCATTATATGCGGTGACATCAACATCAACACTAACAACAGCAACGACGGCACCGCGGTCACTAGATTTAAGGAGTTTCTCACAGCATACTCCATGCAGCAGCACATCAGTGGTCCCACGTTCCGGTCATCGGGCTCCACCATTGACGTGATCTGTACAAGCCGTGGTGTTGAGCGGGCCGGCACGCTGCACTGCGACTATAGCCCACATAACTGGTCGCGTGCTTTAGTGTCGCTACCCCACTACCGACCTGCGCAGTGCTCACTGACGGGTAGGAGCTGGCGGAAACTGGACGTGACAGAGCTGAATTGCGACCTACAAAACGTGGACTGGAGCGTTGTGTACAACAGTGTCGATCCTGAAGAGCAGTGGGACTATTTTCTAGCGGTGACACTCCCTATTATAGACAGCTTAGCCCCTGTCAGACGCCAAACAGTGCGCAACCCAACAGCGCCCACAGTGACAGAAGCCACTAAAGACCTGATGACTCGGCGGCGCGCAGCGCTCCGTGCCTCTGATCGTGACCTGTACAAGGACTTGAATCGGCAGGTCAGGTCGGCTGTCCGCCGTGACACGCGGGAGGAGATCGATCGGCGCATACGGGAGGGCGGACCAAGCTCCCTGTGGCGCAGTATTCGGCCCGTTATATCGGGAAAACGGCCGACCAGGTCTTCTGACGCGGACGCGGATACCGTGAACCAGTACTTCGCCAGTATTGGTACCGCCACCGCTCGACAGGTGGACTCCTCAGGCCCGGAGCTGGCGGTGCGCCTGCCGCGCGTGGCCACCGGCCGGTTCCAGGTGTCGCCGGTTACAACGGGGCAACTGCGGCGGCGCGTCATAGCCCGGATGCGGAACAGTACATCGTGTGGTGCCGACGGTTTATGTGTACGTTTCATTAAGCAGTGTATGGATTCAGTTTGTCCAGTCATCACCCATATTGTGAATTCTAGCCTGACCAGTAATGTCGTCCCGGACTCATGGAAACTGGCTTTGGTGCATCCCATCCAAAAGACACCGAAATCCACCGACGTGTCCAATTACCGACCGATCTCCATCCTGCCGACCATCGCCAAAATCATTGAACGTGTTGTTTATGAGCAGCTGTTTAGCTATTTTACTGTCCACCACTTATTATCGTCTAGTCAGCATGGTTTTAGATTAAATCACTCCACTGAAACTGCCCTTCTTACTGTGACTGATAGTGTTTGAGGCCATGGATAGAAGAGAATTCACCCTGTTGTGTTTGTTAGACTTGTCCAAATGTTTTGATGTTGTGCCACATGATGGACTGTTGATAAAACTGGAACTTTACAATGTGGATACGCGCTGGTTTGCGAGCTACCTTGCCGGCCACTACCAGCAGGTTGTCACCCAGAACCAGCGTGGTTCTCGTACCTTATCTGCGCCTCTGCATAACCCGATCGGAACGTACCAGGGGTCAGCGCTCGGTCCGCTGTTGTACAGCATTTACGCGAATGACATGCCCCTGTATGCTCATGACGCATGTATCGTGCAGTATGCGGACGACACCCAGGTCCTTGTAAGTGGGAGACCCGGAGACATTGGCGCTCTGATTGGATCCATGGAACGAAATCTTTCGCAGCTATCCAACTGGTTCGGCAAAAATGGAAAGAAAGTCAATGCTCAGAAAACACAGCTCATAGTTCTCGGTACTCGTCAAAATCTTCGGCTGCTGCCAACGATAAGCATCAAATTTATGGGCGCCACTGTCTCCGGCTCTCCCGCGGTGCGAAACCTGGGAGTCGTATTCGACCAATGTATGACGTTTGCTGCCCACACTGATGGTGTCGTGCGGCGTTGCACTGGTATTTTAATCGGTTTCAGTCATATCAAACATAGTTTACCTCAAACGACGATTACTACTCTAGTCCAGGCTCTAGTCATTTCACTCATCCGTTACTGTATCAGTGTCTACGGAACATGCAACGCTACCCAAACCGCACGTCTCCAGAAGGTGCTTAACTTTGCAGCACGTGTAATTTCGGGGCGCCGAAAATTTGACCATTTCAGCGATGTATTACGAGACCTTGAGTGGCTTACTGCCGACAACCTGTACAAATTCCACGCCTGACCCTTCTAAAACGCGTCCTGGTCACTTCGCAGCCCGAGTCGCTATATAGCAATCTTATATATAGACGTCATGTGCACCAGCGCGATACACGACAAGGTGACATGATTCACGTTCCAGCTATCAGATCGGAATCTGGAAGGAGGCGATTCCTTAACTCAACCGTGACAGCTTTTAACATGTTACCATCGCCCTTACGGGATTCGAACCTGCCGCAGTTCAAGAAAGAGCTGCGTAAGCATGTACTGCAGCGGCAAATGGCTGACCGATAGCGGCGCCTGCTTCTTGACGACACTTACGTGAGAGTGTGTATGTGTGTGGACGTGTGGATGTGTGTCGGAGTGTATGTGACCGTTTTACCTACATTGCTTTACCTTGTTGACACTGGTTCTGTAATAGCCACACCTGAGTGGAATGAGCCTATGACGTTCAATAAATAAATAAATAAATACATAACTAATCAACAGTTACTATTTCACTTACAACTTCAATTAACATTGCTTACCTCACTTTTTACCCTACTTGGACTCGCCTATTATCTTATAATCGTTCGTAGAGTATCCTGTGGTGCGTGTTTCATCCGAAAACTGCAGTATGTTATGTCATTGTACGTCCATGCCTCTTAGCTTCCTTGCAATAATATGACCCCCTTTCTTCCATTCCTGAGCGCGCCTCTGCAAAAAATGACTTTATTCCCTTTTCTGGCTTCATATGTGCATATATCATTATAAGCTAAACGTCTATTGCGCCGTTATCGCTGGCATATCGTCATCACCATGCCAGTCACCCCCTTTTCATGTGCCTGAACACGCCCCTGAAACTCTATATGTAATAAATTATGCAAATAATGGAAGCAGAATCTATCTTTTACATCTTGATAACTATACATGCCCCTTACATCGCTCTATTGGCTTCCCGCCAAGCATTGAATACTTCCTGGAAACTCCCCCTTTTCAAGCCCCTGAAACCGCCTCTGCCATGCAATTTTTATAATATTTCATTAACATCAACTAATTTGCACTTGTTGCAATCACCGTAAACCGATGTAACTCCTTCATACTTGAGGCAGTTAGGAAGAAACCGTGAAGATCGCATTTCCGTATTATCGCCAAATGTCGCCTCCGAACCCACCCAAAACTGTGCCCTGGAACTGCCTCCGTTCAGGTTAAGAAATCAAAACTTTAACTCCAAATGCGGTATTCAATTCTATGAAAAGTCCTAAAATTTAATGGGCCTGCTCCCAGCCGTTCTGGAGATATCAGCGAAAAAACATGAGGGGGGGCGGAATCCGCCCCCCCCCCCCCCCCCGTTACAAATAGGGTTAATGTATGACAATACACTACAACCCTCGGGCCGGCGCAAACAGCGGTCCGATGGCGACCCCGCCCAGAGAATCCAGGCGGACTAGAGGGTGTCCGATGGGCAGTCTCCTCAATGTGAGAAGTGCCGGCCAGCTCGAAGAAGAGCACGTATGCCTCGCAGCTGGTGACACAGCGCTGATTGACCGGACGCACCCGTGAGTCGTTGTACTCGTACCACTCGGCCATGTGCGGGTGTTTGCAGAAGGTCGTAGTAAGGCCCGGCGACCGAACGGCGGACCGGCTGCCGCCGCCGCCGTCGCCAGCCTTGTCGGAACTCTCGAGCTGTAGGTGGCAGGACGAGCCGGCAGCGGACGGCATCGCAGCGGGCTCCGACAGGAGCACCGCCCGGCGGTTACTCAGCGAAACAGTGTGGTGCAATTGGCCGCCGTAGCAGGTGTTCCCCAAGTTGGCCAGGCCGCGCCGCTCCGAGTGTGTAGAAGCCGGGAGCAGCGAAGCGGCAGCTGTTCTTGTTTCCGGTCGGAGCTCGGACGACAGCAACGGTGACACTAGGGGTGGAGTGTCCCTGTGGGATGATGACTGCGGGGAGATGGCAGAAGAGGTGCAACTTGAAACATCCGAACAGCGGAGAATCACCTTAGGCGCTGTCGAATGGATAGACACGGTGTTGCCGCGCACTACTACCAAGGATAATCGCTGCCCCAGCCACGCCGT
The DNA here is from genome assembly GCA_036785665.1 of Chirona hameri. Taxonomy (NCBI): domain Eukaryota; kingdom Metazoa; phylum Arthropoda; class Thecostraca; order Balanomorpha; family Balanidae; genus Chirona; species Chirona hameri. Next base: position 46,767 of record JAXIVJ010007835.1, read on the forward strand.
CTCACGAGGATCACCAGACGCGTTGCTGAGCCTCGCACCTAGCTGTCTGATGAAGAGCCTGGTAGTCGGACCACAGGCGCCACCAGTCTCGAACGCTATCGGCTCAAACTGGAACCGTTGCACGAGATCAGCGTACTTCTTCCGCTTCCTGACCTCGGCTTCTCGTGCTGAGGCTTCACTGGCTGTGGCTGCTGGCCCGATGTTCGCTGCAGCGTAGGTGTTAACGCACGTAGCGTCCCACACGAGGCTCTTTCCACAAGCGAAGGAGAAGATGGTCATACCATCCGGCCTTTTGCCGTCTCCGCGGTCGATTCATGTCGGCTCGAGCACGGATGGTAGCCCGGTAGCTTGCAGCGAGCGTCTGATGACGTCGTTCATGGCCGTGTGATGACGGTGTCGTCCGGCGCTCAGGCTGCAGGTGAGCGCTTGGTAGCCTTTGTTGTCCGCCTGTGCGCCACATCTGCACCGATGAGGAATACAGACGTCGGCACCTACTCGCAGGGCCACTGAGATGCGCAGCGAGTCTCTGTCCAGAAGTGTGCCCAGACTGGCAGATGAAAGAGCGTGCATCCAGGCTCCATTCTCTGGACTCCGTGCACTCAGGAGGCGTGCCGTGTCGAACTGGTTGGAGTTCTGCAGTAGCCTGTCCAGTTGTTTCTCGCAGAGGATTGCGTCCCAGAACCTTTGCTGGTGGCGAATGTCGACCTCAGGGGCTTCAGCACCGTTTGCTGTAACTTTACAATGTTCCATTGTAGCGGAGTACTCCCCAAGAAACGTATCAGAGTATTCCTCCGGCAACATGGTCGACATCAGTTGGCTGCAGCCATGGAGGGAGGAGATGAAGCTGGGGAGGGCGACATCCTCTGTCCGGCGCAGGCCGAGACCGCCGAACTGAGTGGGGAGGACGGTCTGATTCCAGCTTTCGGTACTGAATCTGACGTTGGTGATCTCGGTGACTGCCGATTCCAGGCACCGGTCAAAGCCACGCAAGGAACTCTGGCTGACGGTAAACTGGGGCTGCTCTGAGAATGTATTGCAGCTTAGGAAGCCACAAGCAATTCTTCAGGAGGAAGAGTGTGGGCGTAAAGATGTTTTAGATGACTGATCAAGCGTTCCTGCTCTTCTTGTTTCCTGCTGATAGAACTCTCAGTTACTGCTTCTGTCATCGGTGCGCCCAGTATGGTTTGGTCTTCGTCTTTTAGTTCCGATGCGCCTGGAATGACAGACTTGATGCTCGCGCTGATCTGGTTCTTGGTCTCTGTGGTGGTCGACCTGGGAAGGATGATCTCGCACTTGGAAGTGTTGACCTCCAGGCCGATTGCTGCCATCGCAGGGATGAGTCTCGTCAGGTCGTCCACCACAGATTCATCGTCCAGATACCAGCAGTTGAGGGAAGGCTTCAAATTGCTAGCAATTGGATGCACCGCCAGAGCAAAGACAGCAGGTCCGCACGGGTCGCCCTGCTGTAGACCTATCGCAGAGACTAGCTCATTTGTACCGAGGAAAAGTGGTGTCGGCTGGGAGAACGCTTGCCAGAGAAGAGGATAAATAGAGGGAAGGCGCTCTTTGATGACTTTTAAGAAGTCATCCCTTCGCAGTGTGTTAAAGGTATTCCACATGTCAACCTTTATAGTCCTTCTGTCATGTTCTCGATGAACATCCGCGAAACGTGAGCAGCCGCCTCACAACCGCCCGCAGTGCCAAATCCTAACTGGATTGGGCGAAGCTCCTGGCCGACCGCAGCACTCAGGGGCTTGAGAGCTGCCTTAGCTGCCAGGCGACGAAAGACTGAGCCGACAGCAATCGGCCTGACACCTCCATCAGTCTTCTTCAGAGCTGTTAGCGACGCGCCGAAGAATGCATCGCGGGCACGTGACGGGATTCCTCCCCTCAGCACGGTTTGGTGAGCGCAGTCAGCGCGGTCACCAGTCGTGCCCCCGCTTCGCCGGCAGATCAGCTAGTGAGGTCCTGGAGGTGAGCTGGCCGTAGACCATCGAGGCCAGCACTAGAGCCGGTGAAGAAGGACGCGATAACAGCGGTGATCTCTGCCTCCGTTGCTACGCTCGACTGAGTAGAGATGGCATGCGCTTCCGGAAGACTGAGGTCATGAGGAGCGGGTGGATGTTTTCGCGCCAGAGCATCCACAACATCGTGAGAATTCGGAGCAATCTTGTCACTGGATGATAAGATACGGATCGCTCCGCTGACGTCGTGATCTGCTAGTTCGGCTGAAACATTCCGCTTTAGCCGATCAACATCTGACGCTCTCTTTCGCTCCTGTTGCGTTTCCCGACGAGAGTCTGGTGTCTTTGTCTCAAAGGAAAGTGTGCCGGTTTCGTTTTCCATGAAGGCGGATATCTCTTGTTTGATCTTGGTGGTCAGAGACGTGGTAGCATCTCCCGTGTCTCGTTGTGGCACTGCGAGACCGATGCGCGGGAAATGTAGCAGCTTTATCCAGGCATATTTATAACGGTCATTCAGAGCCCTCTCAATGAGAGAAGTCAGAGCGTCTGCAGCTGCTATCCTGACGCCTTTGGGGACTCTGTGGATGATGTGACCCGCATATTTTAGATTGGCCAGTGATCTCGCCAATGCTGGATCGTTCATACGATGATCGCTCTGTGCATTTTCTGGCTCTGATGCGTTAATCGTGGTAGATTTGGTGGAGTTTGAGGTGCACGAGGGACACCACCATTTGTTCAAAGCCTCAGCCTGTGCCCGCGCCAGTCGAACGCATGTCAGATGCCACGATTGATCACAGAGGCTGCATTGGATCCGTCTTTTCCTTGTATTGGTTGTTTCACACTGGGGGCACTGCGTGCTCTGTTCCTGGCCCGTTTCCAGTTCCATTATGGTGAGAAGTGATCTTCAGAATAGTTCATGTTAAGCAAACATACAAATAGGCAAACATACGGTAGACAAAACGAAAAGGAATGGCAAATTGAACTTTAAATAAGTCCAAAATTATTGCTGGATTATTAATTACAGTGGCTTTCCTTGCAGCCTATGACAAACAACTTGATCTTGAGACTATCAAACTCAATCATCACACTATCATTGATACACACAAATTACTTCCAAACATTTTTGCCATCTTTTGTTTCAATTAACGAATCCATTGATATGGACGAGTTCGAATTGATAGCGACGCGCCGCGATCGATATTCCATTGATATTGAAGGAGTTCCATTGATATGGAACGCTTAACATCGAAGGTTAATTTCTATAGGATATATCCCGATATATATCGCCCGAAGAAAATTAAACATTTGTGAGACATTAAAGGGACATTGCCACCTTTTTGAAAGTTGTCAAATATACGCCGGTTGTACCCGAAAATAGGAAGTAAGTGCTGCTGAAAACGATGGTGATATGTTTTTTTCTCGAAAACGACACTTAACTTGATAAAAATTAAGTTGTTTAAATTTGGTATGATGACGTCATATTGAGCTCCAGAGAGCTATATAGAAAACCTTTACGCTGCCAAAGTATGGCACATTTTTTCGAGACAATTCTGGCGCTTTGAATACAAAACAAACCAACCATTGAAACGTATGCGTCTTCGTACACCACCGTCAAACTAGGAGCAGATTTATTCGAAATGTAGTTTGATATTTGAGGCATCTCGATTTCGCTGAAAATTGATACACTGACCATATCCGATACGCTGATCACGAATCCAATGTTTTTTATCTGGGATTGTTTCGTACCTTACGAAATACGGACGGTCATACATACATACGAACAGGGACGTAGGAACTATGTTCAAGTTGGGAGGGGGGGGGGGGGGGGTCCGGAGGCATTCTGAAGTCGATTCTTTCCATGCAACGCCCATAGGCGTAATGGTAAAATCCAAAATGTTGGGGGGGGGGGGGGGGCGGCTGCCCCCCCCCCCCCCCTGTTCCTACGCCTATGCATACGTAGGTCCGCCGGGTATCTCGATTTCGCTGAAAATTGGTCCACAAACCATATCCGATGCGCTGATCACGAATCCAATGTTTTTGGTCTTGGATTTTCGTATCTTACGAAATACGGACGGTCATACATACGAAGGCCCGCCGTGCAGCTCGATTTCGCTGAAAATTTGTGTACAGAGTACAGACCATACAGCATACTTAGGACACTGATCACGAAATCTTCCGTTTGATATTTCGATTTCTATTCTTGATGATTTTATTTCGCAGACAGTGTAATGCTTTCTACATTTATTTTCGTATCGCAGTGCAGGAAACAGTTAACAGTATCATACACGACATTGTGCCCACCCTTGACTAGCCAGATGCAACAACCTGATCAACTATTATCAAACCGAAATGTGCTTCCTTCACGCATAATGCGACAAAATGCATCCTTTGGTTACCAAAACCACACGACAGTGTCCCTATTCAGCCTTTACCGAGCAAAATAAAAAAGGTACCGTACAACACAGCCATCCAGATTATTTAAATGAGAACGATCTGCTTCAGGCAAAAACGCAGGTGAAGGGAAGGGAAATAGGCCGGCCGGAAGCGGGCGGCCACCTTGTTGCGCTCGGTCAGCTGGCCAGCTCTGCCTGCCTCCTCCGAGGGACGCTTGGCCGCTGAGCTCGGCTCCGACTCGGACTGGGGCAGACGCTTCTTCACTGCCTGTGGGTAGATGGGCGGTCAGCTCATGGGGGGGGGGGGGCTCGGGTCATGGCATGACCACACCAACATACAGTACAACAACCAGCGTACAACAACCAGGGTCAGACACAGCAGCAGGTCACAGGGGTCAGACACAGCAGCAGGTCACATGGGTCAGACACAGCAACAGGTCACACGGGTCAGACACAGCAGGTCACACAGGTCAGACACAGCGGCACGTCACATGGGTCAGACACAGCAGCAGGTCGCACGGGTCAGACACAGCGGCAGGTCACACTGGTCAGACACAGCAGCAGGTCACACTGGGTAAGACGCAGTGGCAGGTCACACAGGGTCAGACACAGTGGTAGGTCACACAGGGTCAGACAGTGGCAGGTCACACAGTGTCAGACAGTGGCAGGTCACACAGGGTCAGACACAGTGGTAGGTCACACAGGGTCAGACACAGTGACAGGTCACACAGGGTCAGACACAGTGGCAGGTCACACAGGGTCAGACACAGTTGCAGGTCACACGGGGTAAGACGCAATGGCAAGTCACAGGGTCAGACACAGTGTCAGGTCACACAGGGTCAGGCACAGTGGCAGGTCACACAGGGTCAGATACAGTGGCAGGTCACACAGGGTAAGATGCAATGGCAGGTCACACAGGTTCAGACACAGTGGTAGGTCACACAGGGTCAGACAGTGGCAGGTCACACAGGGTCAGACACAGACACAGTGGCAGGTCACACAGGGTCAGCTGATGCAGCGGCATGTCACATGGGGTAAGACACAGGGTAACACACTTTCTGTCAGTGCACCATGTTATGTACAGTATGACGTCACAGCATCACATGGTAACATCAGAAAAACAGAGGCATTGTGCACCAGGGCAGCATTTCCATGTCTTCTGATGAAGCCTTTATTATTATAAATAGGTTAGGTTAGGTTAGGTTGCATTAATACATCGGACAACTTATTATCGCTGTAGGGTTAGATTTTGTCTACAAGATGGTCTGGGGGTCTGGGGGCAACAGATCCCAGTAGGACTGCAGCGCAGTGAGAGGATTGTTCAAATGTTGGTCCCTGCAACCGTAATTGCTGTAAAGGTTAGGTCAGGCTTGATTATGTTATTATAATTGTTTCCTGACACACCCTGGTTAGGTTTAACGGCTTCTTCAGCAGAAATATGGAAATTTTGCCGTGGTGCACAATGCAGCTGCTTTTATGATGTTACCATATGCTGCCATACTGTGAATTACACGGCGCACTGACAGGTACCTGCCTTAGTCGAAGATTACCTACCTGTATCATTTTTGGTCAAAGAACCTTACATTTCCATAATTTATAGTTTTGCTCACTGAACAATGAACATCATCACTAGCAAACATATTGATAGAACACCACTGGCGGATACAGTTGCAGTGGAATACCAGTGGGCATAGCCCTGCCAAATGTGAAGAAAAAAAATGCAGAAAATTGGCATGTTTCAGCATTTTATATACAATATAAGCAACTTTTATTTGGTGAAATGTGTTTTGAAATCCTCCTCAGGGTAACAGAAAAGTACAATTTCCTCCTTTTATTTTTTTAATGAGTCAAACCCTTCTTTTCAATCTTAAAATAATGGCATGTGGCACATTTTCCCACTCAATGTTGTGCAAAGGTATCCGTCATAGGCGTCTGATTACCCAAATGATTTATCCTAATGCTAAACAAATTACCTTTTGTCTGGCTTATGCTCTTGTGATATTTGTAACGATAATCACAGCATAATTAGTGAATACGTTGATAGGAAAATAGGAATCTGTTGGGCTGTTGGCTGTTGGTAAATGAAATAGCATGACGACTCACCTGCACAGATTGGGATGGAGTTTCCTATTCACATGGTGTGGCCACTGCCCCACCAACTTTGTGTTATGCCCCACCAACTTTTGTCAGATTTGAAGGTTTCCTGGCATTAATATGGCAATTTTTCACCTCAATAATGTAAAACATCCGGCCAATATGGCATTTTGCCCCACCAACGTTTTCTGGGAAGCTCCACCCATGCTCACCTGTACACCGTAGTAGAAATATTTGATTCGCCACACACAACATAGGGCATTCGATGCATACCTGATTGCTCTTAAATGGAAATTATTGACTTAAACAGATTAAAACTGGTCAAATGTTGATGGCACGGCGTAACACATCAATCAACAATCAAACATCGCGATTCGCGATCATAGAAAATCAAAGTTTCTTTCTAAACAAGTACACCCGGCCATAACGAGAGCTGACGTCATCGGTACAAAACTCCATATAAGGGTGGGCCTTACTAAGGCCCAAATTTTAAAATCACAATTGAATTTCTCTTAGACCAGATAACTGTGTTTTGTTTTCAATGTAACCCCCCTAAGTTTCGCACTATGGCCACTAACTTAGCTATCTCAACTCAAAACTAGTGTTAAGGTGGGAATGTCCCTTTAAAGAGATGCCGGAGGTTATAACTCAAAACCGTTCGACGGATGAGACTGAACATTTTACAGCGTGAATGTACGACCCAGATAACCCCCGACACCTAGTTGAATCGAAATGTGAGAAGTAGGATGTTATGGTTTGGTCGATCTGACGCGGACTGCATCGGGTGACCTTTGGTCACGTGACCTTGAGGTCACAGAGCGAACTACAGGGCTGATGTCTATCATTGAAAAGAAGGTCGACGAGATACCTAAGCATAATGCCGTTTAATTGAGCTCTCTAGCACAATTACGTGCAAAATTATAAAACAAAGACGTGCTTGTGACCATGATTTTTCAAAATACAGAAGTATAAATATTATATTTATTTAAAAAAAACTCAACAATTTTTTAAACATTGAAGGTTTATGTATCGATGTCCATTCTGGCTTGGAAAAAAATACGATTTTTAAAAGACCACATTATAAAATCACGTGATTTGACCTGAGATCACGTGTTGAAATAGGCAAAATTTCCGAATTTCAAAAATGATTACATCATAATAATATATTGTTCCTGATAATTCTGGTGATTACCAAGCGGGCGCGAAGCGCCCGTGAGGTTTCCCGTCAACTTACTAGAAACATTTTACATTTGGCCCTGGCCCGACACGGCAGAACAGACGTTTTTCGGGAACTAATAACTTCGCAATCACTGCTCCCGATTCGATATCGGGTTTTCACCATTGGATAGGTCCATCAAATCAATGTTGTTTTTTGGTATGGTGCGTTCTGATAGAGAGTGGTACCAACAGCGCATGGCAGTTGGGCACACGCAAACGTCGAAATGAACCAACATCATTATTGATCAAAAATGGTTTTTATTAATCTAAGCATTAAGTTATACGATGAAAGCATGGCAGCGCTCAGGACGTACTCCCTTTTGGCGGATTCGAGAAAGGAGATCATTCAACAATTTAACACAACTTAATTTTTATGATGGCATGCATTGAGGCCTGGCAATTTTTCTGGTTGATTAAAAGGGCTAAAAGGACTATGTGTTAATACCACGTGTGCTCCCTTACCGTTTCATATTGCAAACCTGTTTTACCTTTACCAGAGCGGGCGCGAAAAACAGCGCGGTGCCCGCCTGGTCATCGCCCCAAAAGGCGGTTTTACTGGTATATATGACTTATATGACTCGCATGATTACCGAACGGGCGCGAAGCGCCCGTGAGGTTTCCCGTCAACTTACTAGACAAATGTACATTTGACCCGGCCCGAACCGACCCGAACCGGCCGTACAGACGCTTTTCGGAAGCTAATAACTTTGCAACCACTGCTCCGATTGAGATCGGGTTTTCACCATTGGATAGGACCATCAAATCAATTTTGATTTTTGTATAATTATGTTCTGATAGGGTGGTACCACAGCGCGTGACACATGCAAATGTCTAAATGAACCAAACTCATTCTTGGTTAAAAAAAATGGCTTGATTTATCTAAGCATTAGTTTTATACGATGAAGCATGCAGCGCTCAGGACGTACTCCCTTTTGGGAGATTCGAGAAAGATCATGACAAATGTAATACAACTTATTTTGTATGTAGTTTGTCCCCAGGGAAGCAACAGATACCACTAGGTTACCGCTGATTAAGGCGTTTTACTGGTTTAGATGGGAGATATTGTCCCCTGAAAATTTGAGTTTTGCTTGACATTACAAAGTTTCCCGAGGCTGTAACTCGAAACCATTTGACGGACGATGCTGAAAAAGTTCGCAGCGTAAATCAACAGCCCTGATAAACCCCAGACACGAAGTTTTATCGAAATATGAGAATTCTGTTCTGGAATGCCCCAATTGCCCCCCCCCCCCCAAAAAAAAAACCACAGATCGGTAGGCAACTGTATATCCCCAACAGTTCCGGGAGGTTGTGATTTTTGTTCCGGGAAGGCGAGATTTTACCCCCCTCCCACTGCTCAACGAAACTTTCGTGCTGAACGACCCGACGTCCCCCCCCCCCGCTCAAATACTTTCCCGCTGACGATCGACACCCCCACCCCTGCTTAACGACTCTGCGCTGACGACCCGACACCCCCCCCCCCCCCCCCCCCCCCCCCCCCCCCCCCCCCCCCCCCCCGAGTCAAACAACTTTTCGCTGACGAAACGGAGGGATTTATTCAAATGTATTCGAGCATCTTGTCAGGCTATGAAAACTATAAAAAAATAGCACTAGCACCCTTTGGCCCACACCAACTTTGGAAACGATATTCTCCACTCATGGCGGCAGATGACAGTCTCCTGAGGAAGAACCAGTGAGTTCCGCATCGGCCGACGCGGACCTACGGTCCACGGTTTGGCGCAGACAAGACCGACCGCCGCGAACGCCAGCGTGGGCTGCCGGGAAGGGTTGTATATGAAGCGTTCAAAGTTGTAGCATTCAATGCTTGTACCATACAAAACAGCACCATCCGACGCTTGCGACATCCAAATTTCGCCCGGGTAGGGAACATCGTCATGAACCAAGCTAGCAGCAGCCAAAATCGTGGTATCCAGCCACATACAAAGTAGTGGCAGCCAAAGCTTGCGACCTCCAAAAAATAGAACACCGAGGACATCTACTTTCCGGGGAACTATTGGTTCAAATATCCCCGGTAGATGTCTCACCATAGCCGGTGGTGGGACGAAACGCTAGTTGAGTGACAGCACTTGAACACTGTGGAGTGGTGTACAGTGGAACCCGACAGTGTCAGTGGCGCCGCTGCGGCGGCTGGCACTGACGGGCCGGGCGCGGCGGCGCTCGCGCGCGCCCGCGGGTCTCAGCCGCTCGCCCCGGCAGCGCCGGGCTGTGCGCGCTGGCGGTAGCCTTGCCTGCTGACGGGAAAAATGTTCGCTTCTGCTGGGCCATGGGAACCGTAGGAGCCGTATATTTTCCTTCGTGTTTTAGCTGGGTCTGGCATTGATCTGGGTATGACGATTTTAGTGAGTAGATTTTCGGTACATATGGATCATATGGTATATATTATCAGGGTGTTTAGCTGTTTTGCCAGCTGGAGTAGGGATTTCGAGGCCTCGCTTAGATACGGGTAAGTTTAATTTGTATGTACCTACAAACAAGTACAACGCCCTTATTGGATCGGGAACCGGGCGGGCTGATTCTTCAACGTTATTTTCCAATGTGAAGGAGCACTTTGTTTTGTTTTGACCTCAGTTGACCTAAGATGAACTTGTAGGGGTCACTGAGCAACAGTTGCCTAGGAGTCATCAAGAGGGATTTGCATATTTTCATATTGACATATAATGGGGAGGTCACGGAACCGACCTGACCTTACGTCACAGATATACACAAATCCAAGATATGCGATTTGTAGGTACTTAAGCCTAATTCAATTATATGAGTTTAAAACTGCTCGGGACAAACACGGTTGCCTGGGCACGAATGTTATTTTTTGGGGAGATGGGGTCACTTAATGCGACCTGGTGACATGATCTGAAGTGATCCGAAGTAAAAAAACATTGCAAAATGTGGTTAATTGATGCCCGAACAGGTGCATGACAATTTGTTACAAAGACTAAGACAGAAAATCTGACAACAGGTTATCATGTCCGATCAGCAAGCTGTTTGAACAGAAATGCATCAACATAGTCTAACAATGTCACATTCACACCAATCGTTTTTGCGCTCTTTAATGAGACTGTGCGTATTTCCCAAAAAACCGGCTTACGTACCTATACTCAAATACACAATGCATCTTGCTCGATAGACTGGTACAGTTTTGAATCATGCCACTTGTAGCCAGTGCAATATAGACCAGTAGAATACAACTAACAGCCACTGAATCGGCTCCAACGACCACCGTCGTCACATGGATGCTCAAAATGAGAGCTCAAAATGAGACAGTGCGTATTTCCCAGAAAAACCGGCTTACGTACCCATACTCAAATACACAATGCACTTTGCTCGATAGAGACTGGTACAGTTTTGAATCATTCACTTGTAGCCCAGTGCAATATGGACCAGTAGAATACAACTAATAGCCACTGAATCGGCTCAAACGACCACCATCGTCACATGAATGCTCAAAATGTTCGCGTTTAAGCCGGCGATCCACTAATAAAACGTCTCTTGGGTTGGTTTGAAGCTGTAAAATGGCATCGGTTACTCGAGGACTAACAAAACCCGTACCCTCCGCCCTCCCGTCCCGCCGAACTCTGGTAGCCGGTAGGTGTTGATGAAAGATACATATGGGGTGATGATGTGAGGGCGGCAGACCCAGGGCGGGCGGTATCACATTACACCGTGAGAGAACTCGCCGTGGTGCCGAGGCGCGCCGAGCGCCACCGTACGTGTTAGGTCGCTTTGCTAAGTTGTAAGTTAGAGTGTGAATCTGCGATATGATTGGCCTTAACGGTTTGCCCGGCTTGTGTTTTTACATTGCCATATGCATAACCAGGAGAATACTCACCAGTTATTTTGACAAAATGTACACCGCCATTCACCGCATTAGCACTGACAATAGCACGATTCACTTTAGCCTGAGTGCATTAGTAGGGTCTCCTTTGATAGGTGCAAACTTGCTTTCGTCGCCCAGTATGTTCTGAATTTTCTGTAAATACTCATCGCGATCGAGGATGACGAAAACAGAAGACTTATCGGCCTTCCGGATGACAATTCTTTCATCTTCTCTGAGCTGTTTTGCTGCCTCTCTTAGCTCTTTCGTCAATTAGCTCTGTACGAATTTCCCCGT